>JALIZH010007020.1:0-100534 GCA_030522465.1 Rhipicephalus appendiculatus
CACCTGGCCTTGCATTCATGGTTTTCGGGAGGATTTGGCATTCTGCATCCTCGGCAGATCTTGTCGTTAGGGTTGGGCGAACATCTGCCCTATGCTCCCCAAGCGTTCACAGTGGTAGCACATATCCAGTTGTTTTTTGTACAACGAACGTCGTACTAGAGCCCCGCCGTATTTTACGTAGCTTCGGTCTCGGTAGCCGTCGAACAGTACAATCACGTTGGTGGTGTTACCCATTCGCTTGGCCACGAGCGCAGTTGAGTTTCTGGGTATTATGGCTTTTGCTGTTATATCTCGGGCGATATCATCTAGCGGTATTCCCCGGATCCCTCCCTTAGAGGTGTTTCCTTGGGTTGCTTCATGAGCGCTGGATCAAATTCTTGTATGCCTATTTTGATAGTTCCATTGCTGTTTCTGTCATCCATTGCTGTTTCTGTCATCGATGTTCACATCATCGCTACCGAACAGCGCAAGGATAATTGGATCGCCCCGCTGATCCACTTGCTCTCTGGTCCGTCCGCAACACCATCCACTCGCGCCTTGCGTCGTCAAGCTCACCATTTCGCCATACGTGACGGCCTCCTGCACCGACGCAATTACAACGCCGACGGCTGGCAGTGGCTACTCGCGATACCCCGCAGTCTGCGGTCGGAAATATGTGAGTCCTTCCACTCTGATCCGCAATGCGCGCACTCTGGGGTATTGAAAACGTACCACCTCATTCGACAACGTTACTTCTGGCGAGGGATGTACCGCTACGTGCAGAAGTTCGTTCGCTCCTGCCTCGATTGCCAACGCCGCAAACCGTCAACACACGTGTCCCCAGCCGGTCTACAACCGTTACCTTGCCCTGACCGTCCGTTTGGGCGCGTTGGTATCCGATTTGTATGGACCACTTCCTCTGACGTCGGCTGGTAACCGCTGGGCCATCGTCGCCGTAGACCACCTAACGCGATACGCCGAAACCGCCGCCCTCCCTGCGGCTACTGCGCGCGAATTTGCTTGTTTCCTGCTGCACCGATTCATACTGCGTCGCGGTCCACCCCAGGAGCTTCTCAGCGATCGAGGCCGTGTCTTCCTGTCGGAAGTCGTCGAAGCCATCCTCACGGAGCGCCATTCTGTCCACCGCAAAACTACTGCTTACCACCCGCAGACAAATGGCCTCACCGAACGCTTTAACCGTACCCTCGGCGACATGCTTTCGATGTACGTCGTCGCCTACCACATGAATTGGGATGCTATACTGCCCTTCGTCACCTAAGCTTACAACACCGCCCCTCAGAGCACTACTGGTTTTTCACCCTTCTTCTTACTATACGGACGGCACCCGTCGCACACCATCGACACGATACTCCCGTACACGCCGGACCCATCTGAGTGTGCCCCTATTTCTGACACAGCCAGGCTCGCTGAAGAGTGTCGCGAGCTCGCCAAGACCTTCACGACGAATGAACAAGAGCGGCAGAAGAGTATTCGTGATGGTTCCGCCACTTCTGAGCCCACGTTCCTCCCTGGAGCGCTCGTATGGCTCTCGGTGCCTACCTCTGCAGGTGGCCTCTCTTCAAAACTACTGCCGAAATACGAAGGCCCCTACCGTGTCATCGAGCGCACATCTCCGGTCAACTAACTCATCGAACCCATCGAACAATCTTCGGACATGCGCCGTCGAGGGCGCGGCATTGTCAACGTGGAGCGCCTGAAGGCCTACTATGACCCGCTCATGGTGACAAGCTGTTAGGTCGCCCGGCGGCTCTACCCGGGGTAATTGTAGCGAAGCCTTGGAACTCAGAAATGGGTTGCACTCTCAAGTGCCTTCTAGTGGGTCATCTCCAAAAAGGATCCTCTTGCGCTGAGAGTTCGTGCCTGGCCGTGGCTGTCGCTGACGCATTATCGCTGAGTGCCGGCAAATAAACACCTTAACACAGGCGATTCGCTGGTGGTATTTGTTGGCATGTTTTCGACTGCAGTGCTGATCACAATGATGTCTTGTTGGTAGTTGGGGCAGATCGTGTCTTGCTCTCGTGCTTCTCTGGGTATATCGGCAGCTTGGTAGACGCTGTTGGCAATGCGGGCGGCGCCGTGGTCGCTGACGCCAAGTCCCCCCTCGAGGTCGAACAATTATCTTGTAGTCTTCCCTTGAACGTTGAGGCATTCTGCTAGCTCGGGTGATTTGGCGAATGCGTTTCTTCCGCTGTTTCTTGTGATTTTGCCCTGCCGAATGCTGCTCACTTCGTTGCTCCGGCATTGGCTCTGTAACCTTATGCTGTCCCACTGGTCGCCATCTGGTGCTATCTTCAAATTCTTGTCTCGAAACGTTTTCTCCCTCCACGGTCACTTTCATCTGGTAAAAAAAACTCGACGTGCCAAGCGTATATGGCGCTGCGTCCCACCCAACAGCTGGTATAGTTGTTAATTCGCGCGACTGTGTATACCTGTGCGTTCTTTTAGAGCGTCCTTCTTTGTGCTTCAGCGGTGTGCTGCAAAGTTTGAGTTGCTTGTCGTTTTTCGTGTGGCGTTCCAATTTATTGCTATCGTATTCATTGCTTCGCCCTTGCGGCGAAACTTTGACTTCGTAACCTCCTTGCCACAATGTCGCGTACTGCGTGGCTGAGTGGCTGGGCTCGAGCTTCAACTGAGCCGGTTGGGAGAGCTGGCAGTGAAGGCTGGGGAATACCAGCGTGGCATGGGAACTCGACGCGACACAACTTCTTCCCGAGAACGCGGTTATTATAACATCGCTCAACCGAAACGAGTCCGTCCGTCCACGCCGGTGGCGGTAACAAGAAAGAGCCTTCGCTCGGGCCCATGGCCGGACTGGAGGAGCGGCACGCGCGCACGTGCCACTCCTCCAGTGCGGCCGTGTCGTCTCTGGCGTCATGTAAAGGAGGCATAGTAGGTGGCGCTAGCCATCAGCTATGATTATACATGTGTGGGTGCTCACACTGCACCGCTTTACATTGAAACGACAGGCCATACATACACTTATATGCGGCTACATGTCGGCTGTGGTGAAAAGGTAACAGCTGACGCCAGACCTTACACTCTGTTACCCACTCCACGGTTTCGCTATGGTTGCATGAGCCCCAACATCAAGGCGTGAGGCTTGGGGTTGACACTTGTCATACAGTTAGCGCAGTGTTTCGCGCGTGTTACTTTCTTCGAAATTTGGCAGCATTTCTTGGTGTCAACCATTTTATTGTAAATAAATTTTTTTTTCGTGAGCATACAAAAATTTGGAGCTAAAATACGAAACAAGCATATCTGTTGCCATAAAGTAGAACATAAAAACAATGCTATGAAATTATAATCACACGATAAATAAATTCAATTAGCAAGACTTTGTTAGAAGCTTGGTCTGTGCAGTTTACCGTGTTCACGCGCATATTACGTTGACTGATTCTCATGTCTGGCTAGTCTTTGGTAAGGCTTGTCACATTTTTTTGTAATATTACCTTTCCCCTAAAAGACAGTGCCTCAAATAATGCATGTGTGCTACTATGCTTTTCTGCCACTGCCATTAAATGCTTCGCTCGCTGCAAAAGTTCCTTTAGCAAGGTGGACTTCAAATTCTTTCGAGCAGCCCTTGTTTAGTTTTGCGATTCCTTTGAGAATACAGTCAGCCAGCCATCTAGGCTGATGGCAAATGTGCAAGGCTACACGACGAATAAGATCTTGTGAAAGGCCTCGCTTTTATAGAAAATGGTCAGTAGTATAGTAGTCTCATCTTGCTGCTAGTCAATGCCATTGTGACAATGACGCCTGGCCTTTGTGTTTATTATTACACCCTTCCAGGATGTCAATACATACAAATATAAATCATTAGAACAGTTTGCACGAAAAAGAATGCACGTGTTAAAACAACGTGTAATACAAGTCACTACCAGAGCGCGAATGCGCCGAGAACACAAAGTGTGAATTTCTGCTAGCAGAATTATGAGATTCTAGAAAGGTTCAAAAAAAGAAAACAGAAGTTTACCCTAGCCATGTGAAGCTTAAGAAACAGCGAAGCTGGCTGATCTTAGGGGCTTAACGTGGCCTTCTTGGTTGACGCTAAGGTTTTTCCCTGGCATAAACAAAGTAGAGGTGGGCCACAGCCTGTCACAAACCATGCAAGAATGTCGAAACTCTAGCGCCAGAACTAACGTGCAAAGCTGGCTGTGGCATCCCCTGCAGAAGCGTTGGCCTTTCATCGCTCGTAATCGGCTTGCGCCACGCCGGAAAAAACGAAGCGGTGGCTGACTGTCTCCGTCGGTGGGCGCGGCTGATAAGCAACGGCGTGGAGGATATTTATTGCGATAGCAATTATAAGGACAGTCTCGACGAATTTTTGCCGTCGCCATCATGTCTCGTATAAAGTTCCAAATTGATAAGATCCCCCCAACGCATCATACGTTCTACCCGCGGGTAATAGCGCGCGAGCAGGGGCGACGTACGCGGCTGAAGCGGAGATAAAACGAGCCGGCCCATCTCTGTCACTCCGAGGCGCATGCGATAAGATCCCCCCCCGCCTTTTAGACCGGCCATTGAATGGTCAAGCAGAGAGGAAACTCCCCGCCCGTCTTTAAAGGGGGTATTCACACGAGGGAGAACTCCTCGGGGGAGAAGCGAGGATTGCGGATCACGTGACAAAGACGTCACGGATTAGCGAGTAGGCGCGACGTCCCTGCGCCTCCTCGGAGGAGACGGGGACCTTTTCCCCGACAGGTCAGACTATCCCCCCCGCGGTGGGGGGATGTGGCGGTCTTTCGTGCAGGTGTTTGGCCACATTGTTGCACTTTCTGTGAGAGGGAGCGGTGGTGCGCTGGTGGTTTCGTTGTCTGCAGCCGGTGACACGGGCGGTACAATACACCAGAGTCGTCTGGTAACACTGGTCTCCCCCTCCATTCGCTTCGTCCGTGTGAGCAGGGGACATTTGGGGGGTTTTCTCCTCGCGATTTCACGTCACTTGGCTCCGCCTTTATCCCCCGAGGATTTCTCCCTCGTGTGAATACCCCTTAAGGTAGGTCACCACCTTCAAAAACGCATTTTTTGAAAAAAATTGAGTTATTGGGATTTTTTATTTTCAAGTTCCCTTTCCATTCAAGAAGATTCAGAAAAAAAATAATGCAGTTATATTAAGCCATTTGAAAGTTATGACCATTTTTTCAACACCTGCTGGACACATCCGAAACTGAAGGATTCCGATTCGACATCTACCACGTCGTCATAAATGTTTTTCGCTTACATATTACGTAATGCTAAGGTGTTTAAGAACATTCTAAAGCTTGTAGAACATGATGTTTTCAATTTATTTTAAAATTTCCTCTACTCGGCTGCGGCACTCTATTGTTTAAGTTGCGCGTGCTCTCACTCGGCAGTCTGTGTTCTTTTTGTGTGCCATTTCGAGCTCTTGGACTTAGTTCTGGGTTTTCAAGGAGAAAGTTATAGTACCTCATGAAACATGGCGAAGTATAGGACGAAACAGAAGCGTTTATGAAAGTTAGGGAATCAATATTCCAAGTGTGGACCCACTGTGGAACACGGGGATGAAAGTCAGCTGGAGACACGAAACGAGCTAGGAAAAAAATGTGTGCTTCATCTCGCTCAAAAGAAGATTATGCCGCTTCAAAAGAGGTCCCAAGCTATAAGCCTGGTGAATTTCAGGTCTATTGAATGTTTCTTTATTTCATAGACATTCGGTTTAAATCTTTAAAGCCATTTTTCTCAAAATGTGTTATTTTGATTCCTACAGTTACGCGAACAATGATAACCGTCTTTGTAATGAATATTTTCGCATAAAATTTTTTGTGCTGTTTCTTTATAGGTGGAGCTGTGCATTCAAGCAGAATTATTGAAAACTAGCGGCAACTTTTTGTACAGTGGCCAACTGTGAGCAAAGCAAACCTGCCAAATATCAACTTTTTCAGTCTTTTTATGATAACGCACCCAAGCTTAGAGGTATGATGATCGTGGAGGTTAGATGCCCAGAACGTTGTCCTCACTACGTAGTTGCCAAGTCGCGTTTGAATTGCAACAAGAGTTTTTTAGTTATCACTGTTGGCGCAACATGCATATTTTGGCACGTTTTCATTTTTATAAATTTTATGTTTTTTGATTTTTATCTATTTCATAATCATAAAGCTTAAATTTACCGAAGCCCAACAATCCAAAACCATAATTATAACTTTTGGACCAAAACGGTAGAAGTTTTTCTCGAAGGTGGTGACCTACCTCAACGAGCGTCAAAAGACGCGAGAAGGGGGCGGGGGCGGGGTTTGTCGAGCAGCAACTGCGACCTTTGATTTTACGAGTGCGGTCGTCGCTGCCACGCGAGTTATCTGGCTATCGTGCCGCGCTTTTAAGGGGGAGGCTACCCCGGTGACCTCACTTTTTTATTTCTTAAGATATCTTGGTGAAACTTTCAGGGTACGTTCACTATACAAAAAATAGAAAAACTGCAAAGTTTCATGAAATTGTGTTGATCAGTTCCCGAGTTACTGAGGTCTAACTGGGTGGTTCACATGTGTGCCTGAGGAAGAGCCGGGAGAAATCCCAGGACATAGTAGAAAGCTGAAATTTTTTGTGGTCATCCCTGGATAGATATCCTAGGGTGCTACAAAGCCCTTTTTTTTAATTTTCCCTCCAAAAAATGTTGATGCAACTTTGAATTTGATGTAGCCCATAATGATGAGATTTATCAAGAATTAATGGTTTATTATTAATTAATAGCACCAGTTTTCAGAAAAAGGAGCTTGTTGCACCCTGGCCAAATTATCTAGCAACAGAATAAAAAAACGGCACGCAAATCTGATGAGCAGTTCTTGAGAAATCGCTTTCCTCAGCACTACAACTAGCTAAAAAATCCATTCTGAGAGAACGGGCTTTGAAAGTTCAGCACATGTGTTTTCCTTAGAAAGCTCCAGCAGAGTAGCTTGAAGTGTCCTGGTGCACTATCTTCCTCTTCTGCCTTCCCTCCAATCTTCTCTAGGTGTCGTTTGGAATTTTTTTTCAGGCGTAGGGCATTTTTTTCAAGAGCTCGCTGGATGGCTAGGTGCCCTGGTCGAAGTCCAACGGCGTCTGATATAACTTCCGTTGCTTTGCAGCAGCCGGCGCGCTGTCATACGACCTTTCAAGCACTGCTTGCATACTGTGAAGTTGAGCACGATGTTAAAGATATTCATGTCTGGAGCGGCCGTATTCTCTTACACCAGCGTTTGGTAGAGTTGCGCGAGATCGGATCCAAGAGTTAGCTGCCAGCCGCACTTCGTATAACATTACAATTTATTGCTATCGCATTCATTGCTTCACCCATGCGGTGAAAGTGTCACTTTTTCAAGGACACGCAATGTTTTCCTCGATCTTTAAGAGCTTCGCTCTGAAAAGAAAAACTCTTACCGGAGTAAGGCCGATGTGCAGAGCACAACAAATGCTTTCCTTACCCGCCATTTTACGTCCAGCTAGCTGCGCGTTTGGAATGCCAGCGTCGCCGAAGTACAGGTGAACGACAGCTCTGCACTCCCTACAGCTTTCACGTTTGTTGTGTCTGTAAAGATCTTTTTATGCGTTCAAGGTTACGCTGTTTATTCTTCATCGCATATTCATATACACGATCTCGTGAACGTCTGCATCTTTGGCAGTCCTTTGTCTGGACACTCCTTCTTGCGTGACATGTAGCATGCTTCTGGGCCGCATAGCCCGAGCTTTGACTGAAATCTGTGATTGAAAGCTGCATAAATACCTAGGCCTACAACGCTGTTTTGCTAGATGCGACGCCGCAGATAGATGAGGGCGTGAAAATGCATAGAACACGTACCTCAATCACGTGTTATGTCCTTAAACAGAGCAATGGGCTCCATCGTGTGGTTGTTTTTTTTTTTCATCCTTCGTTCACGCTGTTAAGATTCTACTGTTTGACAAGGTGTGCCTACCAATTCAAATCAACGCGCTACCAACCGTTGAAATATCGTCCATGCTGGTTCTTCCACGCAAGCTTCGGATTTAATTCATGTTCACTTGATTAGAAAAAAATCCACATACGCGCACATGACAGCCGCTGTAATTTGAAATCTTCTCTAAACGCAGTGTCGTCGTTCCCATCGTGGTGTGCGTCGCAATTCTGGTGTTAGTCGGTGTCGTTGTGGCTCTCTTTGTTTCCCTCCTCGGCGGAGCATCCGACAGCGCAGGCTTAATCACCAATGGCTCCGATGGCTGTCCGCTTCTGCAGAATGTGCCACCCGATGTCGTAGTGGTGAGTATGCTAATTACGTGGACTGCCACTGTTAGTAAAGGTGAGCTACGGGTGTCGCGCCAACGTACTTAGGGTGTATCAGCCAACGCATAGATGCAATGCATACGCCACCTCACCGTGTGTGCTTCGTGCGCCACGTTGTGACTGCACCATGAGTATAGATCAAGGATCTCGGTTTTGTTTTGTTACTTCGACCACCAGTAGGATCATAAGAAGTGGACGGTTGCAGGAGACTAACGGCATAGAGAACATTACGGAGAATAATGCAGTGCGATTTGGGCTACAACTGCAATAATATAAAACACTGTACAATGTAGGATTATTATGGGTAGCATAATCAAACTGGTCTGGGTACGAACGACAACTTTAACAGACAAAAAGTTAAGCAAAAACATTTCAAAAAACAAGTCGACCATTATTGCGACGCGATCAAGAAATGAATATTAAATGACACTTCCAATTTATTAACGTGAGCGCTACAAAATAAAAAAACAAAGTCCTCAGCCAGGAGTAGCGAGAACTAGACAATATTACATATTGCCGCGCGTATCTGCCGGTGGCGATGGCACGGAAAGATTGCGAGTGTCCTTGGTCCAGCGAAAGGACGAAGACGTGTGCTGTCTTACCAGCGGCTGGCAAAATGTGTTTGTTTGTGGTGCTCCGTGTCTCCGTTGATCCCATGTCACTACACTAGAGGACGTCCTGAGAATGTTCATGCTTGGCGCTCGTTCACGGATCCGATGATTGAACTCGGAATCAGCAACGCGCATCACAACACCAGTAAAGCGATTCAGTCGCTTCAGTCGAATTCTCATCGGCGAACTTAAGCAAGGAACGCCGATACATAGTTAGAGGCACTCTCTTGGTCAAACAGAACATCGCCATCTAGTGGATAAGACGATGTTTTAAGCCTACACCTGCACCTGTAGACGTTAGTCTGACCTTATTGACTGTCGAGCAAGACCGCCTTCTTGTGCTAATCAAGAAGTTCCACGGATGGTTCGCATTTATTTAAGTTTTCGTCAAACGCAGCCCATAAGTGCACCGCATCAACACAGATTCCGACGCCAGACCCATCCGGCAGAATTTTTATCACATTGTTCAAAGGAGCATGCAACAATAAAAAAAAAACATGTGGAAAACGCTGCTCCAAGATGGCGTTATTCGGTGTCATCTACCAGTTCGTGGGCATCGCTTCGAGCATTCGTAGAATGACGGTAGTCTGCGCTCCTGCGTAGATCATTGCAAGCCCAAGCAGATCACGAAGAAGAATATTTATCTCATGCCGCGTATTGACGATTCTCTGGAAAGACTATGAAAGGCACGCGACTTTTTTTTCAGAGGGCATGAAAAGTGCAACTGGCAAATGGAACTGGATGAGAGAGACCGTCAGAAGACCATCTTTGTCACTCCCCATGGACTTCAGGTGGTTCTCTTCGATTTGTTTTCGGTGCCAACAACCTTTTATCAGGACTTAAGTTGCGAACTTGCCTGGTGTGGCTCGATGACCTCTCTTTTCTGCAACGTTCGAGGAACACTTAAGAATGTTGAAAACAGTACTTCAAGCATTACACTCGACCGGTATACCTTTGTAACCAGAAAACTGCCTGTTTCTCTTTCACGAAGAACAGCTCCTCGGTGAAATCGCCAGCATTCAAGGGATCCGGCTTTATCCGGATATAATTGGTGCCGTGGCAAATTTCCCAAAAGCCGTGCGACGTTTTTGGGACTCTGCATGTTACCGGCGCTTTATTGCGAATTTTTCGCGCGTCGCATGGCCATTGATACAGCTCACTAAGGAAGATATCCCTTTCATATTCAACGAAGACCAGCAGCGGGCATTTCAAGAGCACCATCCAACGCATGGGAAACGGCTCCTGTGCTCGCACACTTCGATGAAGACGAGCTGACGATATTGCATACAAGAGCTTGTAATGTCGGTCTTGGAGCAGTACTTGTATATTGGCAGGGCAACAGTGAAAACGTGGTCGCTTACGTCGGAAGGGCTCTGTCCCTAACAGAAGCGCTAACATTATCGCAAATGATGTGAGCAGTCCAGAAGTTTCGCCTGTGTTTGTAGAGTAGCTCGTTCACCATTATCAGCGATCACCGTTCGCTCTGTTGGCTAAGCAACTTGAAAGATCCATCCGGCCATCTCGCACGCTCGGGTCTTCTGCTTCACGACGGCATACAAATCACGGGTTCAAATTCACGACGGCATACAAATCGGGAAGACGACACGTCAATGCCGGCGTTCTTTCTCCATCTTCTCTTGAGACGGCAGCAGAAGACAATGGCGACACGGTCTCTTTTAGAGTCACAGACCTTGCCGCTTTTAGGGGCGAAGCTCCTTAAGGTTGAGGCTTGTCCATCACTCCGCCGGTGTCACTTGGTGTAGCCATGCTAGTGCGATGACGATGACGCAGCCATGATGGCACAGCACATGCAAGGTAACCAGTATACGCCATGACGATGATGCTTATGACGATGAACAATAAGCGCGTTCCAGAGCACATTCTCTTTTAGGGGCGAAGCTCCTTAAGGTCGAGGCTTGTACATCACTCCCCCAGTGTAGCTGTGCTAGTACTCGCTGCGCCCGCTAGAGGTGCAGCTGTGTCTCATTTGATTTGCATGACGCCCACTAGATGGCTCTGCGGCCGCTCGCTCCACTCTCCGGCGCGCTTGCTCCACTCTCGACTCTCGGCGCACTTCCTCTCTTTCGATGGTCGTCACTCAGTGCGCTTCGATACTACTACTACCTACTACTGCTATGAACAACGACGAATACAAGGCGGCGGCGGAGCGGAGGGCTCGTAAAGCGGCTGCAGCGCGGGCTCTCAAGTTGTGCGAGAGAGAAGTAGGCGCCGGCGACGCAGACAAGCGGATCCAGATTTGCGGGCTCGTGAAGTTGCAGCGGCTAGGCAGGTGCCGGAGAGCCGACCCGGAGTTGAGGGCTGGCGAAGCTGAAGCAGCACGGCAGCGTCGGCAAGCTGATCCAGAGGCGGCGAGGGCTCGCGCAGCTGCAGCGGCACGCCACGCCGGCAAGCCGATCCAGAGGCGGCGAGGGCTCGCGTCACAACGTTTCACGTCTTTGCATGATCCCATGGGCAATTTACGGGGAGATTCATGGTTACCCGAATGATCCCCCCGCAGCTTCGCCCACTCATCATCATTCACTTCGTGGATATGCTGTGATTTTTTTCACGTCAGCAGCGGGATGATGCTGGACTTCTACCATCATTCATTATATAGAAGTATGAACTAACAGCGTATCGAGCTTATCTGCAAGGGAGCCGACGTCGCACTGCTTACGCAATGAGGTATTTTACAAGAAATTCTCTCCCAGCTGCAGCACCTACTTACTCGTCATTTCCTCAAGGCTTCGACCACAGCGAGTCGAGCGCTGGTCGCCTGGCCTACACCCTGACATTGGAAAGGACTAGGCAGAACTACTACTGGCCGAGACTTGCCGCGGTCGTGAAAACGTACGTTCGGAAATGGCTGGCGTGCCAGCATAGCAAACCACAATCCGTGAAGCCGGACTATGGCAACCTGTTCAAGTACCAACAATACCATTTTCAGGCCGTTGTGGTTTGTGAGAGGGAACGCATGCCGAGGACGAGGAAGGGGGGGCGGTGCTAACACGGTGAAGGCGGAAAAGAGAGAATACGGGAAGCACAACGAGGCGGCGGCGAAGGACCGGAGAGAGGAGAAACACGCAGAAATGGAGGAGGAAGAATACGATGGGGCAGACCTATCCCGTTACCTTGTGCACGGCGTGTCACTTGCAGTGCTACGACATCGAACTTCCGCTGTCGGCCAGTATATCCCAGCCAAAGAAGGCGACGAAGAAAAAAACAGGGATTAAGTCATCAGTGCAGAAGGCTTGCTGCAGTGGGCGTAGACAGGCTGATGACGATGATGATGATGCAGAAGGCTTGCTACAAAGACGCGACTCAATCGGAAAAGTACGACTAAGACACTGTGGATGACGACAGGGGTGATGACGATGAGGACACAGTTTCTGTCCGCACGATTCGAGGGTGTCGACGCACCGATCAACAGGACGTCCTTCGCGGGCGTCTCCTGCGAGTTCCGGATGCGGCTTCTTGTACAGGCTAGAGCGTCTACCCATTATGGGACTACCCACCTGAAGTGGCTGGCTGGTTTTGCTGTGACTGGCTGGTCTTGCTGTGGTTGCCGTGGCTGCACTTTCCTAAGTGAGGTCGGGCAGGATGACCAGATGGGTCTCTGAGCCTGGGTATGGTTTAGCCTGCCCCGCCCCCCCCTCCTTCCCCTAGTGCCTGAAAGACCTCGGAGCGGCCCTACATGCTCTGCCACATCTCTCAGGATCATCCCGTGGTGCTCACAAGGTCTCAGCGCCAGTGGGGGTAAAACCGTTTGATTAATGAGTTCGGGCTGTCGATGCGACGAGATCAAGTCTGCGTTGTCACGTTATACTGATGATTTGTAGGATGCGCAAAAGCATATTTATATGTTAAGCGTAAGCCAGGCAACTTTGAATAAAACAAAAGATAGCCTCGTAAACCAATCCAGCTTGATCGAAGAAATATATTTCATTCGTTAATGATAAAATTTGTCTCTAGCGGAACGTGTGGTTAATATTTAACGAGATGTACAGGGGCTTAAAATTTGTGTTATTTATTTCATGGACGTAGGCTGTTAATGTTGACGTCTACACGAAGCTTGTTGGTGTCGAAAGGCTACAGCTCTCGAAGACTCAAATGGCTAATAACAGGGAGCTGTTTAACATCAAAGCGGTATGCCTTCTATTCAACTGATGGTTTATGCGAGTTAAATTATACACTGCAAGACTTGCTTTATAACCAGCAAGGATAAGTTGAAAAAACAAGGCAAGATATTATCATCTCCACAATGGAGACTAGGCTACCGCTATGGCCCACGCACAGTATTCTCTACCATGCGTATAATTAAATGTAAAATGCCTAATGCGGCTAGAATTATAAACGTGCAGTTCCGAGGCGTGAAACCCAATTTATTTTCCTTGGATTTGTGTGCAGCTCAACAGCATAATTTTGATGCATCTGCCAAACGTATAGCAACATAGAGCAACGTTACGCTCATGCTGTTCACGCCTCACTGCCACAGTGAGGCGTGAACAGTTAAGTTAGGCGAAACAGTTTGGAACCGTGGCACTGCATTGTCGCCGAATAAGTATGAACAATGGTTAAGAGCAAAGCGTATTATACGCAAGTAAATACTACAATTATTTTTCCACATGTTAAAAGTCGAATGTTCGGAAGTTGATACTCTAAATGTACGCAACTATATGTAAACTTACGTTCTGAAGCCTGATGATTATGGGTGATATAACCACCATGGTTTAATGTTCACGATAGTTTGCCACCGGTTTGTGCTGCTATAGGTGAAGACCACCTCGGGCCGGCTGTTAGGCACCACCGTGTCCACAGGCGAGGGTGTCAACGTAACCAGGCTGGCTCGGTGTGCCTTACGCCCGCGCCTCCGAGGAGCAGCGTCGATTCGCCAAGCCAATTCCTCTGAACAGCTCCGACAACTGTGAAAAAGTGCTAGCCGTGCAGCCCCGCGAACCGTGCGCCCAGTGGGTGAACGGCCGAGTGCTGGGCAGCGAGGATTGCTTGCACCTGAACGTCTGGGCACCCACGAAGCCTGCTACTCTCGACAACAGGAGCACTCTCGATACTACTGTCGATAACGGCACGACTCTCGGCAACGGCACGATGCCTCTGCTGCTTGCGGCGACTGGCCATTGGTTCCAACAGAGCACGAACGATGTTCCCCAGTGGGCAGACCTGGCGGCGAAAGGTAATCTCGGCATAGCTTGCTGAGAAGGAAGGGGGAAATGAAAATGACAATCGAAACTTTGTTAGAGATAATGATAAACTACGCGATAGCTGGTGGTATCATGGTACACATGCATTGCACTAAACAACAAATTGATTATTGGGTTCTCAAGCATCTCTCTTAACAACCACGAACGCTTAATCACGCGACGAATGGCGCAGCATGCGCCTGCGCTGCGTGCTTCGCATCTGGCTTCGACGTTTATATCAAGCATAAATCTACGCATTATGTCCTTATTTTAGTTAAAATAGAATATCGAGTGCCCTGAAATAATGTTGCAAAACTAAGTTTAACGCACTTACAGACAGTCGTTCATAGGTCGCGTCAAAAAGGATTAACCGAGCAAGCTGTGGCGTTTCGTCGCCCAAGTACATACATAATCTTGATTTCGCCGCCCAGGGCGCCACAATATGGTTCCCGTCGTCGTCGTCGCCTTGCTACTCATGTAGCACGTTGTAGCACGCTGACATCGAACGTGCAATCACTCGCTGTACACAAAACGTTGCTGCGTGTCAGATCTCGTTTCACAACACTGAACAATGCATGACAGCAAAATGCCAGCGATCGCTATCCGTTCGCTTCGGTTTCAGTTTATATGTTTTAGTATAAAAATGCTGCATTGTGATCTTTAACTAAAGCTGCTTGGGTGCAACGTAAATTCACTAAGAGTGTGAAACTTATTTGCAATTTTTAAAAACGCCGTAAACTTAGATAGGATAGCCACGTTGCGTGTAGAAGATAAAGGTTACTAATAATCACGCTGCAGGCGAGCTAACAGTACTGAAACAAGACCTCCTTCTAGCAGAACGGTGCTCATTTCCGGTGCGAGATGCGCACACTGATTGTCCGTTTGTTTCCCGCGAAGTACTCTAACGCGACGCTCCTTGTACATGCAGTTGGAGCTGTGGTGGTGGCACCTAACACGCGCTTGGGTGTGCTGGGCTTTCTGCATACGAGGAATGTGCCAGGTCTCACACCAGACGTCGCCGAAGAAGACATGATGGTCGCCATGCAGTGGGCGTTGGAAAATGCCGCTGCTTTCGGCGCTGCCCCTTCGGCCTTGATGCTTGTCGGCAACGGCTCAGGCGCCTACATGCTCGTGCAGGCTGCTGGCAGACTCAACGTCTCTGTAGCCCGCGCTGTCATCGAGGGCTCCGTGTATACATCAGCGGTGCCCGCGAACGCTGTAAGCTGACGGGAAGCCATTGTCAACGCGGTGACAACTTCACCTCACCCACCACGGTGGTCTAGTGGTTATGGTGCTCGACTGCTGACCCGAAGGTCACGGGATTCAACCCCAGCCGCGGCGGCAGCATTTTCCATGGAGGTCGAAATGCTCGAGGCCCGTGTACTTAGATATAGGTGCACGTTAAAGAACCCCAGGTGGTCGAAATTTCCGGAGCCCTCCACTACTGTGTCCCTCATAGTCATGTCGTGGTGCTGCGGCGGTAAACCCCAACAATTATAACTACTACAATTTGGCCTCGCGGGTTCGCATCGTCACGCCTACGAGTGACCGACGAGCACGCCCCATCGGGGCAAAGACCCTGATATGGCATTGTGGCTACGTGGGTTTTTGTCATCGTGCACTTTCACCGTACGAAACGAGGGTTTTCGCATTTTGTCCCTACTCATAGGCGTGCGCAGGATTGTCCATTAGAGTGTGCCACATTTCAGCGAAGCTGCCTCCAACCCTCGCCCGGTTTTCGTGTCCAAAGGAAACGAGCTTGTCGGCGTTTGCAAATATGAAAATGAAGCGATGACTTTCTTGTCACTACAGCCTGTTCTTGGTTCCCGAATTTTCTGCGTTAAGCCTGGAAGTAAAACAATTCTTGGAATTCATCAGGGGTCATCAGCCGCCAATATACACAATGATAGAGCAGGTCCAAGCAAGTCCGGCCGCACCCCTTTAGATGATTAGGGGGTGGGCGCTCCCACTTGCCCCCCATGCCTCCCCCCCCCCCTTCGTGCGCAGCCCTGTGCCTCCACGAACACGCAGCCTCTGTGTCCAGGAATAGAATCGACTGCCTCATGAGTCGCAGCGCTACACCTAAGTGGCCAGGTTACTATTCACCTCATGATCCTACCATCGGATTGGCGTGCAGCAGTGCCTCCGACTAGCGAAGTCTGAGTTTAATCGAATTGTGCCTTCAAAAGTTCGCTTCGCAGAAGGAATTCTTCATGGTGGATAACAGCAAAAATTATAAACGTGTAAGAATTATTTCGTTTTCTATGCACATATATACCATTAGGCTTAATAGAAGGTAGTCTCGCGAACACATGATGCGACGTATCTGTGTATCTGTTTAGGTGTGCACGCAGTGCAGTGGCATCATAGCATGTTAGGTGTCGCGCGCCAATCTCGAGGTGGCACGTTTGATTTCCGGCCTCTCCAGCCGTATTTCGAAGCAGACACTTTACAGAACCCTCGGTGGTTAGAATTAATCGAGAGTATTCCACTGCGGCGTGCCTCATAAAGCAGTCGTGCTTTCGGCGCGCTAAACAATATGATTATTATTTTCAGCAGCTGTATGCATCAGAAAGGCAGTGAGGAAAACATTTTCGAAAAAAAGAGTATGTCCGTAAAGAGCGCCTCGCGCCATGAAAGGCTGTTATAGTGCTAAAATCAGTACAAACGTAACATTAATGTCGGCGTTACATTTTGCTTACCCAGACTCAACTACTGTGCGCTTTGGCGTAGATCACTAAATAACGTTATGACAGAATCTTAATGAAGATCAACAGATGCTGAAGCCAAGGAAGGTATAGGTAACGCAAATTGTACTTTTTGAGTGTATTGTAATAGTGATATAGACGTGAAGAAAGTAATGTCGACGAAAGAGACCTTGACACTGGCGGGAACCGAACCTGCGACCGTGAGATCCCAAAATCGCGGGTCCCCCCCCCCCCGCCTGGCCCATGACCGGGGGGGGGGGGGGGGGCGTGGAGATTACTGGAAGAGGCCTCCGTGCTGCAGTGGATGTAAGACATGTCGATGATGATGAAGGTAATTAGCATTATTCAAACTGGCTCCCACTTTGGCTTCTTGGTTCTGCATTAGGACGAGTAGTGTTGCGCTAAGACGGCACGAAGAACAGAAGAAGATGGCATGCACCGAGCGGAAAATACTTAGTGTCATTGTATCCTCTTGTGCACAGCACTAGTCGTCTTAATGAACAGCATTATTCGCTACATTATAATGCTCAAGTGTACGTCTTAATGAACGTTATTCTCCGCTACATTATAATGCTCAAGTGTTCGCCTTATTGAACATTATTCTTCGCTACGTCATAGTGTTCAAGTGCAAGCTAAGTGGTAACAACGTGTATCCGCGAAGGTGAGATTATGTGCCCGTTTGTGCCCGCAGGGACCGATGGATCCATCGAAGCAATTGGCCGGCAAGCTGGGCTGCGATGTGAAGGACAATAGCACGTGGCTGCGTTGCCTCTCGGACGCTAAACTTGATGCACTGCTTGGTGCGGCCGCGAAGATGGAACTGCGCTTCGCACCGTTGTGGGACCCGATGTTCCTTTCTATCGGGCCGACAGGGAAGAACCTTCCCACCATTAAGGAGGTCGTTGCCGGCGCCGACCTCGCACAGGTTTGCTACAGCAGTGACGGAACTCATGGGGGCGCCCGGGCAGTCCCCCCCGCCCCCCTTTTTAGATGCAAAGCATCTTATGCTCGCGGCTATGTCCGTCCCTCACGCGTCCGGCGTCCCGCGTCCGGCCACTTTCACGAAGTAGGGAAGCACCCATTATGCGAACCAGAACACTGTAGTAATATGAAGGCCGTCAACCACTACCACAGTCTTCAGAGTCATGGCCGAGAGCACAGAGAGGCTGCTTAGAAATGGCTAGGCAGGTGGTGTCTGTAGCCCAGGTTGACCCCCATTCCTTGATCTTGCTTGCATGTGTTTGGAGGGGGGCTTTGTCCGTCCCTCCTTCCGGCGTCCCACACCACCACAGGGCATGCGCGTCCCCTCCCTCTTTCTCTTACGCTCAACCAATATCTCTCCTCTAGGAATCCTCTACTCTACGGAGCGGCTCCGCGTCCCACACACCCCACAGCGCGCACGCGTCCCCTCCCCTATCCTCTCCTACGCTCACCCCCCTTCCTCTACTCTAGGAATCATCCTCTCTACGGAGCGGCGCCCGCGTCCCACAGCGCATGCGCGTCCTCTCCCCCTCTCTCCTCTAGGAATATTCTACTCTACGGAGCGGCTCCCGCGTCCCATACCCCCACAGTGCATGCACGTCCCCTCCCCCCCTCTCTCTCCTCTCCTACGGTCTCCCCCCATCCTCTCCTCTAGGAATCCTCTACGGGGCGGCGCGCACGACAGGTGGTGCGACAGCTGCATACTCCGCTTGAGGGCGCCACGGTAGTTCCGCGGTATGAAAATGATGGGGCGCGCGCACCTCATTCTCTCTCCTGTGCAGCGCCGCGATGAGCGCCCGGACCGCTGCCGTGAAACGAGAGCGGCGACGTTCCTCCCGCTCAAGCTAATAATCTCCCCGCTGCTTTGCATCCACACATGGTTCCCTTTAGCGGCAGATGGGGAAGTTTTTTTTCTGCTCAGGCGGGGGAAGACACCCCTTGCGAGTGTCCCCGCTTCCAATTTTGCGTTCAAACATCATACATCTGAATGGTTTGACAGATAAGTGTAGGGCGGTAAACTTTTTGAATGCTTTTAAATGCGAAGCATTTCTTAGCGAACTTCGGCGACTTTGAGCGTATCTATCTATCTAGCTATCTAGCCGCCTACGACTTTGTGCTCTCCTGGCCGTATCGTTAATGGGATTTATACCAAATTTGGTATGGCATAACATGACTGTATGAAGAACATAAATGGCTGGTCATATCATGAAAATCATGACTAACTTGTCATGAAAAGTATGATTTACATGCCACGCTCATGGCGCGCTCGCGGCTGTTTCGTTAGCTTGACGTACATCAAATTTGGGATTGAGTGACATATGACTGTATGACGAACATAAATGACAAGTGGTAATATGAAAATTATGACTTCATGAGCGACATGACTTGCATTCCACGCTCATAGCGCGCTCGCGGCCGTTTCGTTAGCTTGATATACACCAAATTTGGTATTGAGTGACAAAAGTAAATGACAAGTGGTAATATGGAAATCATGACTTGTCATGTGCGACATGACTTGCATGCCACGCTCATGGCGTGCTCGCGGCCGTTTCGTTAGCTTGATATACACCAAATTTGGTATATCGCGACGTGACTGTATGACGAACATAAATGACAAGCCGTAACATGGAAATCATGATATGTCATGAACGACATGACTTGCATTCCACGCTCATGGCGCGCTCGCGGCCGTTTCGTTAGCTTGATATACACCAAATTTGGTATTGAGTGACACGACTCTATGACGAACATAAATGACAAGTCGTAATATGGAAATCATGACTTGTCATGTGCGACATGACTTGCATTTCACGCTCATGGCGCGCTCGCAGCCGTTTCGTTAGCTTGATATACACCAAATTTGGTATTGAGTGACAGGACTGTATGACGAACATAAATGACGAGTGGTAATATGGAAATCATGACTTGTCATGTGCGACATGACTTGCATGCCACGCTCATGGCGTGCTCGCGGCCGTTTTGTTAGCTTGATATACAGCAAATTTGGTATTGAGTGACATGACTGTATAACGAACGTAAGTGGCAGGTGGTAACATGAAAATCTTGGCATGCATGTCATCTACAATGCCATTTTCATGCCACGCTCATGGTGCACTAGCGTCCAGTTCGCTAAATTGACATACACCAAAATTGGTATATCGCGACGTGTCTGTATGACGAACACAAATGACAGGTCGTAACATGTAAAACATGACATGCAAATTATGTAAAGCATGATTTGCTCCTTCCTGGCTGCTTCGCATTACATCGATTCCCACAGTGCGTGGGATCTGCCGGCTTTTTTTTTGTAGCGTGTACCAGTGTTCAATACCGCTCAGTTTTGTGAGAATATTGAAGTCGCAACTGCCGCTCCAACGGTTTCAGAAGAGACTCAACAGAACAATACAATTGCAGGAGCTGAGATCGCATGTTCGTTTTTCAATTTGATTTCAGAGCATGATTTTAGTTTTTAAATACGTCAAAATGAAACCTGCAACTTTTATAAAAAACAAAACCGCCGCCATGGCAGAATGTGTGTCCACCCTTGTAATTTTTCTGGGTTTACGCCAATGTGCTACAGCATCCATTTTACAACTTCCGTGCTTAGAGTTATGTGACATCAATTAACACGATATCATGGTCATACGACACGTGCACATTCATAATAAAATAGAAAAAATGCGGCACCAATAACGTCCGAATATAGGGCTCTCTTAATTCCCGCAAATAATGCCTTGTTTCACGCACAGTGTAGACCAAGGTATTGTGTTTTGTCATTTTAAGAGATGCAGTAGAAGTCATACAAAATAGCACGATCCGTTTAGGATGTTGAGTGACTGAAATCGATATTTATTTTTCGTTTCGTCTGACCTTCCTTGTTCTCAATTTCAATAAAATCTGTTTGCAAGTCATGTCATGACAACATTAAAAATCTATTTGAATATCGAAACCAGGCTTCGCCCGAACCCCCAAGGTGGCTTTTAGTTTCGCTATTTGGCTATTTTTGCTATTTGCATTTCGTTACTGAAGTAGAGTCGAATATAACGCGCAATTTATGCTGCTTGTTTTTCAAGTCCCATCGAGTTATTTGGAACTCATTGTCGCACCATGAGTGTATTAACGCCAAGATCAAAGGCGATGTGAAAGTACCCTAATAAATCATTCTCACAACAGAAGTATATCAACGCCAACATCTGCTTAGTCCGAGCTTGTTAACAGAAGTAGCTTGATGTGGGCGAGTTGGTGTAACAAGTAGCTTGTTAA
Organism: Rhipicephalus appendiculatus; assembly: GCA_030522465.1. Lineage (NCBI taxonomy): Eukaryota > Metazoa > Arthropoda > Arachnida > Ixodida > Ixodidae > Rhipicephalus > Rhipicephalus appendiculatus. Next base: position 21,011 of record JALIZH010007020.1, read on the forward strand.
GCTTGCTTCGAAGTTTCCTTATAGCCTCTGGAATACAGTTTGGCCATCTCGCGCAAGAGTGCCTTGGTTTTCTTCCACCCTCCATTTTAGATAGCAATAACTCTTTATTTAAGAAGCCTGTGCACCGCGTACGATGGGAAAAATAGAAAATAATCAGCTACAGTGGTATTGCTTCGAAAGAGCATTCAGGATTGATTTTCCTTATGACCGAAGTTCGTTCGGCAGTCCACGCGATTCTCCACGCTAGCACCGCGGTTCGAATGTAGAATTTTCTTTTCATATTTTCGCAACGTCCGCTACCAGCCCCCCTTACATCACCCCGTGCAATATCAGAGCGTTATGCTGCCGCACTACTTTTTCTCTCAGTGCAACGAACAATAAAGTGCGGATGCCAAAAATTATCCACTTCCACAACTTGTACAAATCGTCGCTTTGCGAACCATTTGTATACAACAACACGTGTCTTAAATATGGTAAGATCTGAGCAACATACACCGTCACTTATACATTCATTATTACGTCAACTGTTCCATTGTACCGTCACTTAGAATAGGAATATCTGAACCTATTTGGACAGCGAGCTCGAGTGGCGACTAGTGGCGCTGCCAAGGTTCAGAAAAAGTGGGAAAAAGAGGCTAAAATAAGTGAGTCCAAATAAGTAAACGCACGGGGCTTAGAATAAAACGTTATTGGAGCGAAGTAATGAGCTTTGTTCGAATAGCTTACCTGAAAATTTGAGTTGACCTCCTGGCATAGACTCCTCAAAAAGAGCAATAAGACAATGATATACGAGCAAACTAGCTTTTTTTTTTAACTGCAAGGCCTTCTTGGGTTTACGTTCATGCAGCTGAAACGACACACTTAAACGCTATAGGCTCTGCGCTGCTGAGGATTAAACACTAGTTTCTGCTTCAAAAACGCAAGTCCACACAAGAATATAGGATAAATATATGCCCGAGAATGGCTTACCAAAAAACGTATGGAAGCTCTACATCTGTGAAACCTGTTGAAGGGCGTCACCGGGGCACCCAGCGATTCCTGTTCGTAGAGTCCGCACTGCTCATTTTACCAAAGCGTCAATGACGCCAAAGTTTGAGGCAAGCATGTAGGTTTTCCCGGGCACGAGTAGAATTTTGTTAGGCAGATTCACAGAATCGATGTGCGACATGTATGCTACTTTTTGCTGCGCTTTATCGTATTCAGGGTGTCGGAACGAAATGTTTTTCGTTACGGTTTTAGTTTCGTTCCAGCGCAAAAAGTTCCGTTCCGTTTCTGTTCCGGAACGAAAAAAAAAAACAGTTCCGTAACGGTTCGTAACGTTATTTATTTGTATGCAAAATTTTGAAGTTAGAGCAACGATAAAAATACGTTGGATTTGTCGTATAATTACTCACGCTCCTCTTAAGAAAGTGGGACAGGGGTAGAACACGTTATCGCCACGTTATTAAGAGGAGCACAAATAACTGTACCACGAATTCCTACAAATCATCGCAAATCAGTGCCCTTCTAAGTTAAAGCAGGCTTTCTGATAAGTGAATTACGAGTATTTTGAGCACGCTCAATGCTTTTCCTCAAGGGAGTGAGTATGATCTCAGAAGCAGCCCGTCATCGATTGTACCTCTCATATGCGAGATCGCTGTTGATACAAAAAAAAAAAAACTTGCGCGCCGAGAAGGCTCTCTCCACGCTGTAATGTGTCGCAGGCACACGAAAGTCCACTTGAGTTAATATAAACATCTCTGGTTGCTACTGTTTTCGTTTTTTGCACAATTTCAACTCATTTTTACTTTGGAATTTTTGCCTGGGGTATGCGCTAGTTCTGTACTCCGAGATGTGCATTACTGCTCACGTTGCATGACTTCGGTTGTTCCGGACCGTCAAGTTTCCGAGTGAAACGAAAAACGATAAAAAAAATTTCGGTTTCACTCCGGAACGAAATAACAGATTACGTTTCGGTTACGTTCTCGTTCCGGTCAAAAATATCGTTTTTTTCGTTTTTCGTTTTCGGTTTTCGTTCCGTTCCGATACACTGATCGTATTCCTGCGTGTTACAGCAGTTGAGATACGCCTCGTCTGCAGCGAGTTCCGTCAAGTTGTTTCCCCCATCAGATTTAGTCACGTACCGAAGCAGCGCCGACGCAGAGGTGGCGCAGGAGGAGGGGCATTCGCTCGCTCGGCGAGGCGGTGGAGCCCTGTCTTGCGCCCTGCCGCGGTCACCCTCATGTCCGCGAACTGTCTGAGGGATTATAAGTCAATTAATGCGATTACTTCTTGACTATTTTTGTTAGTCATAAAATTTTAGACCTTTTCCGTTCATTTTCACCCGGGTTTGAGCATTGCTAGCCTTGTTATAGCCTGTATTGAGCGCCTTACTCTGAGCGTGATCACGCTGCATATCAGACGGATGGACGACAAGCCGGGCACCTAAAGAGCTGCGCACTTAAAGGGCCCCCCACACAACGTCTGAAACTGCGAAGAACGAGCGCGTTATTCTCTCCCGCCGTTTCCCGTCTTGGCGGCGCAATTCGCGACGCCAGCAGTTTGTTGACGTGACGTCAGGATTAAATAAGCGCTTGATTGGTCGATATACCAGAGATATCTGTTGTGAATCGTCACCTACCCTGCTTTTCCATGTTCTGTCTTGTCTCGCATGCAAATCGTGCGCGATAAACTGATTCCACTTCGTTTACTGCGTTTGCGACTGCGCAAGCGAAGATAGCAGCGTGTAGTAGAAAAGTGTGAAATCCTGACCGGCTCAAATCTTGGTGCAGACATTCCACATGTTTTCTGAAGAAATACGTGGCAAGGAGGAGATAGCGCTTTTAGGAAGGGTACTGAAGGTGAAAAAGAAACTACTGTATCGCCTGTCAAGTCGGTGTGGTTTGGGGCCCTTTAAAACTACATTCAAACTGCTATTTACACCATACATTGCACTTAAGGATATTTGTCAGTAACGTATCAACGTGGCCTGTGGTGCGAAAGAGTGAGAAAAAAAAGAAGAAAAACTAGGCCACTTCACGCTGTGAAGGTAGATGACCAATGAAGTGGTTTAGCACACGACGTAGAGGCGACATGGTGGAGGCCAGTTTGGTATCAAAGGCCAGGTTGCGATCGTCCCTATCAACGTTCGAACCAATGCGCAGAATCTACCGCTACACATCGACGACGACACCGCCATCGTGGTGCACATTAAGCAACGTTTGCTGGACAAGCGCACCTACAAAACGTCATTATCCGTTTCGTGGCATTAAGACTTCGCTTTCACACACAACGGCAAAAGCCCGCTTACAGAAACCAAGTTACACCGATCCCACTAAAATCAACTTCACTTTCAAACGCAAATATATTGTTCGGTACATATTTTTCCAGAAACGTATGTCGGCGGGCCAGTTAGTACATATTACTTCAGCGAAACGGGAAAGATAGAAGGAAACACGCAATGCGAGTGCTGACGAACAAAACCACGTGCTTGTTTATTGCGACGGAAAGTATACAGGAGAGGTATGAACGAACGTTATTTAAGCCAGTTTCACACTATGAAGACCGTGCGCTCCCTCTTATTAAAGACGCCCTCACACGCCTAGGTGCCTTGTCTTTCTTTAATACAATTGATGTAAGTAAGTCTCTAAGCAGTGTGAAATGCTTTCCCGGTACTTTGAACCGAAAGTACTGCTAAGTTTACGCCTTGATCTTAACTTTTAGAAAATAATTAAATGAAATGCCCTTAGCAAATTTCCAACTCCTCACTTCAGTGGCAATTGTCGGTACAATACATTCATGTGATCTCCTATAAATTTTCGTGCTCTGCAGGCGTGGGTGCATAGCACAGTGGCTACGACACTTGCGATTGGAACGGGAGGGCCTGGTTCGAAGCCCGCCTCGCCATAAATGTTTATTTCGTTTTACTTACTTTTTTCCCTTTCCGTTCTGCTTTCTCCCCACCTGGCGCGCTGATTGGCTCGCTCCAAGCCGGGCCGCCTACGCCTGTCGCTTCAACTTCGGAAGCAGGCAGCAATATCAGGTCTTGCACAAGCACCACTTTGTCAGCTCATTGCGCTTCCTGTGGTTGCCTTCCGCTCCTTGATGACTGTGTAGTCCTCGCTCAATATCCCAACCAGATGGGGCGCGAAATCTACAAAGCGTCCACCATCTGTACAAGAAAGGGAATGCCTGCGTCATTGAACCTTCCATTGCTATCCTTGAAAGGGAGATTGCATATTTATCGGACTGATGGCATTGCCTTGACTCATGGCGGACAATATGCTTGTTGCTTCCTCAGCATCGTTATATGTGCCAACATGGAAGTTTTTTTTTTTTTTTGCTTAGATTTCTCTCATATATTTGTGTCTCTCTGTACCGTTTTCGCGCTGTTTTACATTGAAGTGACGTTTTGCCAGTGGCAACATAAGCCGCCCTATATCAAGTTATAAAGGCCCTGGGACCTCTTTATCATTTTAATAACTGTTTCCTGGGGCCCTGAGTTACGCACCTGTCCTGGCAGAACACGGACGCGGCAGCTGCTGCACGCTTAATGAAACGTTTGCACATTAGTTCTCCCACTGCCTGCTACTGGACGCACACACACACGCGCGCACGCACGCACACACATGCTCACCCACGCACGCACACCCGCGCACACATGCACACACACACACATACACTATACTCCGTTTCATACATCAGGTGCAACGCTGTAAAACCTATGCAAGAAGTTCGGTCAGCGAAATGTATACCTCCGCGCGTCTCGCGCTGGGATTTCGTCGTTGTAAACATGTCCTCCGCGATGGGCTCCAGCTGCACGCTGCCAGAACTGATCGCGGAGGCCACGATACGAAAAAAAAAAAAAACAGAGACGTTCAGCGATCCTGAACAACGCATTGACAACCGTATAAATAATGGGGTTGGTTTATTATTGCGACACCAATTATATGGACACTCTCGGCTGATTTTTTCCGTCATGTCCCGTATATGTATATGTATATATATATAAGTAAAAGCCACGAAGAAAAATACCCGCTGGTAACAGTGCGGGAGCGGGGACGACAAACGCCGCTGAAGCGGACATCAAACGAGCCGACCCACCTCCGTCGCTCCGAGGCGTATGCGATAAGATCCCCCCACCTGTTCGACGAACCGGGGAATGCTCAAGGAGAGGAAACGCCCCGCGCGTCTTTAACAAGCGCGGAAAGACGCGAGGGGGGGGGGGAGGGGTTGTTCCTCATTCAGCCACTGCGACCTTTCGTTTTACGAGCGCGGTCGTCGCATGCGTTATCTCGCAATCTCAATAGCCGACAGCGGGCGGCTGGCTCCTACGTGCTCCGCTCTCAACGGGAGGGCATTGTGCGAACAGTGTCCCTGGAGCGGCCGTATGCTCTTAAACCAGCATTTTGTAGAGTTGCGTGAGATCGGATCCAAAAGAGTTAGCTGCCAGCCTCACTTCGATTAACATTAGAATTTGTTGCTATCGCATTCACTGCTTCACCCTTGCGGTGAAACTGTGGCTTTTTCTCACGCGCAAAGGATCTATATTTATTACTCAGTCTAAAAATAAAAGAAAAAAATACACCACGGGTACTCAAATCATTGAACTATTTCTTGGTGCGAGCGCATCTACTGCAAGAAGTCTCTCTAGCTTCCATATAGAGTTGCACCTGATGTATGAAACGGAGTACAGGGTTGCCAACCGTAGGGTAATTACCCTACTTGCAGGGTATTTTCGGTATGTTTCGGGCCGCGTAGCTTAGTAGGGCGGTAATACGATTTTCTATTCAGACGTAAGGTAATTTCCATTGTCGTCGCTCGTCACCGATGAGCAATAAATTAGTCGATTGACGCGTGATCTCTGAGGGTCTCATTCCTAAATAGATCCAAAGAACAAAATTTTTCTTTGAATAAAATTGGAACTGTTGCAATTCACACGTAACAAGCAAAAGGCAGAGACCAGAGGTAATAGGTCACACATCACTGCGCTAGCAGTGTTATTTTTCCCCGTCATCGTGAAACCAGTGTGACGTCATGTGATGACGTCATCATATGACATCGTCACTTGGTCACAGATGGGCTGATCGCGGAGGCGCGTGATGTGCTTGCGATGGCTCCAATTGTAGAGACTGTGCGAAATTACAATAGGTCCAGATATCTTTCAAGGGTGGAGGGATCAATACAGGGGACTCAGAAGAAAAAACAGAAAGGTAGCTTTCGCCTTCGAGTCTTCTTCGGCGAATGCAACAAACGCAGAAATGCGACCGTGTGGATGTCTTCGCATTCAATAATTACAGGTGTGGTCGTTTGCTTAACTCCCCCCCCCCCCCCGCATGTGCATTTGTCTTCTTCACTGAACCTTGATTTATAACTATGCGTACTAAGGCAACCCGACCTCACTTCCAAAGGCAAAGCGCTTCCCCTTAAATTATCGTGAAATGTACCCTCGCTTATTTCGTCTTTGCCCTTTCGGTAGCCACTCAGAGCCGGTTGTCTTTCCAACGCACCTATCCAGTATATCTTTCCCGCCTCTCAGACATTTCGCTCAACGCTCTTTGTCAACATATCGCTTATGCCATTTGACTGAAATTACCTCCAGGTGCAATGATACTGAAAACAGACAGAGGCGGTCTAACCTGCTTTTTTTTGGAATAGAAGATGACCCTAACGAGGGCTGGGCAGCATCTGAAAAAAGAATTATCGAGTTCTGCTCTGAAAAAATGAACATATCTTTGACTGGCGCACAATTCGAACGTGTGCACAGGCTTGGGAAATTCAGAGACAGCAAAAAGAGACCCATAATAGCCAAATTGACCTTCTTCAAGGATAAGCAGCAAATTCTTGCGTCTGCTCCAAAACTAAAAGGGTCAACATATTCTATCGGAGAAGATTTTTCTCTAGCTACGCGACAGGCAAGAAAAGCGCTCATTGAATATGCTAAAACGCAAAGAAAACCGTTTAAGCTCTCAGTTGACAGGCTACGCATGGGTGGCAAAACTTACATAGTTGATAGTGTCAGCAAATCTGTTATTTTATCAGAAAGATAGCTCACAACAAAAACGTGCGCACGAAAACACCACCAAAAACCTGCAGCCCATTTGGCTACTCCTTTCTTGATATCATTTACGAACATTAGAAGCGTAATACCTAAACGCGATGCAGTCTGCTCTTTTCTAGAGGACAATAATTCTGATATACTCGTGCTCACAGAAACTTGGCTGTACCCTGAAATCACAAATAATGAAGTTCTTGCTGGCAGTGAACGCTACAACATATACCGCAAAGATCGCGTCGACAGGAGAGGTGGTGGTGTACTTCTTGGTGTAAAAAATACGCTCACTTCTTACGCGCTGAATCTTGACTCGGCCATTGAAATTATTTGGATAGTCTGTGTGACTAAATACGCTAAAATGCTAATTGGAAACTGCTACCGTCCGCCTGATTGTGGTGGTACATTTATGCGTGAACTTCGTCATAGTATCGAAAATGCCAAAGATCTTTGCCCTACCGATTTAATTTATCTCTTTGGTGATTTTAACTTTCCGCTAATTGATTGGACAAATTTATCATCACCATGTGGCCTTTCAACAGAATTCATTAACTTAGCATTGGACTTTAACCTCTTACAAGTCATTGATCAACCAACCCGAGGTTTGAACACGTTAGATCTATTGCTGACAAACGCTCCAGAATCAGTGAAGACAGTTTCTTCTCTGAAAGGTTTCAGTGACCACAATTTAATAGAAGTGACGTTGGACTTACCTTTACCATTTACAGGAATATCTAAAAAAACAATCCGTGACTACAGCAAAGCCGACTTTGGTAAAATAAACGCAGAGCTGGAAGAATTTTTTTAAGGAAATCTTGTTTCCGTCATTCTACAACCGGTCTGTAAATGAAAACTGGGTGCTTTTCAGAGACAAAATATCATTGCTGATTCATCAATACATCCCAATTATCACAATTTCTAACGACAAATCCAATCCCTGGTTCACCAAATCCCTCCGTAAGCAAAGAAACAAGAAAAAACGCCTGTACTGCAATGCCAAACGCGCTGCTACGACTTCCGCTTGGGACAAATACAGGCAGTGCTTGAGCGACTACTGTACAGCAATATGCAATGCTAAAGACAAATATTTCCAAAAATGACTTACCCTCTCTTTTGCAAAATAACCCAAAGAAATTTTGGAGTCTCATATCGCCTGACCACGGTTCTAACCAGTTGTCATTACTTGATGAACACAACCTTCCACTTTCAGATTACGAATGCTCTACTACTTTTAATACATTTTTCTCATCTGTATTTAGCCGGGAAGATCATTCCGACGTGCCAAATGTCCCTGAATACGACTTCCAGTACATGCAGCCCATCGAAATCACGGTGGATGGTATCGCGTGTCGAATTAAACAAATTAAGGCATCCTCATCAGCCGGTATTGATGATATAAACTCTAAGGTACTAAAAAATACCATTTCCATATCTAGCATTATCTTATACCACATCTTTCAACAGTCACTGTCGTCTGGAAAACTGCCAGACGACTGGAAAATCGCCAAAGTAATACCTATTTTTAAATCAGGAAATAAGAACTCACCTAAAAATTACCGTCCAATCTCACTCACGTGCATCTGTTGCAAAGTACTCGAGCACATAATCGCCTCCCACGTATACAGTCACCTCGAGACTAACAAATTCTTCTTCCCTAACCAGCACGGATTCAGAAAGGGCATGTCATGCGAAACACAGTTACTGGAATTCACTACTGACATTCATCACAACATAAATAATGGCCTACAGACTGACTGCATATTTCTTGACTTTGCCAAAGCTTTCGATCGTGTTGCCCATTGCCGCCTCATTTCTAAATTATCTGCCCTCCGATTAGACTCCCTCACTTTATCATGGCTACGAAATTTCCTTTCCCTTCGCAAGCAGTTCACAAGCGTTAATAATTCTTCCTCTCCCTCTTCCTATGTCTCTTCTGGCGTCCCACAGGGGAGCGTTCTTGGCCCGTTACTGTTCCTCATCTACATCAACGACCTCCCAACTAACATATCATCAAATATCAGAATCTTCGCTGATGACTGCATGCTCTACAGACCTATAAACTGTCCTAATGATCACCTCATCCTTCAAGATGATCTTAACACCATCTCTAATTGGTGTAACACTTGGCTCATGACCCTAAATACTAATAAATGTAAAGTTGTTTCTTTTGGACGTAAACAAGTCATTTCTAACTTTACTTACCATATACAAAGCGACAGGCTCTCCCGGGCAAATTCCTACAAATATCTTGGCGTCCACCTCACACCAGAACTTTCCTGGCTTGATCATATCACCGCTGTTTGTACAAAGGCCTCCAAAACATTAGGCTATTTGCGCCGAAACCTTCGCCATTGTCCCTCTAACGTTCGCAAACTGTCCTATCTAACATTCGTCCGACCGCAACTTGAATATGCCTCATCTGTTTGGTCCCCGTCCGCTCATTATCAAATTAATATGCTTGAAGCAATTCAGAACAGAGCCGCCCGTTACATTTCCAGAATCTACTGCAATCATTCCAGTGTGACTCAGCTTAAACTCGATTATTCCCTACAACCATTATATGTCCGCCGTCAAGTGTCCTTGTTATGTCTATTTCATAAGTACGTCTACAGTAACAAAACATCGTCGTTGCAACTTGAACGCCCCCCTCTACACATCACGCAGGTTACATAATCATCTTAGCTTCACCCGCATCTTTGGTAACACAAACGCGTTTAATACATCAGCCCTACCACAAGCCATCCGCATGTGGAATGATCTTCCCGATGATATCGCCTCTGATAGTAACCCTAACACGTTTCGGCACACACTTGAGATGCATTTTCACGATATAGCGTTGTAAATTTTTTTTTTTTATCGTCTACATTTCAAGCGTTTATACTGTGGCGTGTTGCGCTATGTTTTGATGAACGTGCTGTTAATCTGCTTTTTTTGTACTGTTGAATTATATATGATGACTGATTGCTCTGTTAATTTGGTTAAGAAGTATTTTTTGTTCTTATTATTATTAACCTGCACTGTAGCGTTGTTCCTTATGAGTTTACTTGTGATTTCACTGTAACCCCCCTTACTCAATGCCTTCGGGCCTGTAAGGTATTTTTCAATAAATAAATAAATAAATAAATAAATACTGCCAGCCGTATAGTACTTGCTCATGTGTCTCCGAGTTCATTATGTCAGCTGTGAGTCAAAGCTCTTCCCATACAAATACCGGATCTTCACATCTGCTGTTTTTCATGTTCCTTAGTCACTTTTCGAAACTAACTTTCAAGCCGATGTTGAAAGTCGCCACCGACTTCAGCACGTCTGCATGTCGTACAGCGAAGTATGTCGCTTATTATTGTTCCACTGTGCTTTTCTTTAGGCGTAGGATACAATGTAGGGCAATAAAATAGGTTGTGTAGGCTAAAGTAGGGTAATTTTGACCGTGACGTTGGGTATTTTCCAAAAATTAGTTGGGAACACTGACACACACAACTCCTAGAGGGAGTGCCGCCTCTTTTACTTCATCATTTTTTTAACATTAGTTCTTCAAGTGTACCTCAGGGGATTCCTGTCGGTGGACACGAAACAATTCGACCAATGACTCATATACAGCGTCGTTGTAAAAAAATGGAAAACAGGTAAAACCTGCTGCTAAGCCATCATCAGCGGTAGATTAAGGCTGCATGCGTCATTCGGTGTTTTGGCTTCTATATCACCAGCCAAACAAATCTTGATCGCGACAAGTTGTCTTAAAATTATGTGCGAGCTTCTCATGTGCTCTTCTCTTTCCTGCAACCTCGCAGACTAAAGCATTCTTGGAGGAATATGTGAAGCCTCAGGCGAAAGCAAGCGGAAATGGCGATACAGCCGCAGCGCTCCGCATCTACACGGTCGGGTACATCATAGGACGCGATCCCTTCACCCTGGACGTTCTCTTGAAACGGTTAAGCAACGACACCGACGCACAGTTGTTGCGCTACCTCACCTCCATAATGTCCGCCTGCGCTACACGGACAATTGTTCAACGAGCCACGGACAGAGGTTACCACTACGTCGTCAACGGAGGCGACCGACCGCTCTTCGAGCCACTACTGGGCATCGACGACGTCGCCACATTCATTTCTCACGGGTAATGTAGAGCTGATATTGGCAACGTCCCTAGTGCGAAGGTGAATCATTACACAGCGAGACATATTAGAACGTGCTAAAATCGCGATATCCTACAGCAAATTGCGTGCCTTCCCCGGATATTTGAACACATGCTGTATAACAAACCAGTGTTGTACACGTTCCTGTAAAACAGGAACGAAAACTCGTTCCTCGTTCCTTCCCAATTTCGGAACGAGTTCCCGTTACAAGTTCCTCAAATGCAAAAGGAACTCGTTCCAGTTACATTTCCAAAATAGGAACGTATCGTTACATTAACGTTACATTTGAGTTTTTAATAAATATATAGTGTCGGATAATCCTGAGGCGAAATAAAGCGAGCAATTTAAAGCTCCCATCGAGCTACATATATCAAACGAATTTAACATTGCCGACAGCAGGTTACAAATAGGTAACGGAATCTAAATAAGCGCTCCTAGACAATTTTTTTCGAGAGCACCGGCCTTACTACATACATGCAACTGCAACTTTCGTGCTCGTCTATTTCAAGTCCAACACATGTGGTACTTTTCAACGTTTCAACGTTGATCATGTGGTACTTTTCAACGTTTCAACGTTGAACAATACAACAGCTTTAATTTAGCTGTTGCGGCACAAGCACTTGAAGTACAACACTTCAAGTAAACTAACAATTTACAAATAGTCAAACAATAAGCTTACAAAATACACAAACTGAACTAACACTGAACAAAAAAAAATGGAATAAAATTAAACCGAAAAAGACGCGAATGTTCGATGGTATAAACAGGTGAAGGCATACGTGAGATGACCGGCAGCGTTGCGTCCACGACGATCGGATGCGAGAAGTCCCGAAGAGTTCTGGCATGACTGCGATGTCGATGGGTCCGAGTTGCAATGCCGATGCTTCCGGGAGCTAGTGCTTGAAGGTGATCTCAGGCAGGTTGAGCTAAACTTAGATTGAAGTCCCGATGCCTACGTTGCCGACGTGTCTCAACTAGGCCTCAATGGATATTAGGGGGGCCAGCCGATTCATTCATTCATTCATTCATTGTTTATTCAGACAAACAAAAAAGATTGCCTAGGTTGAAGGGACTAAAGGCAGATTTCCTCTGCCTGACTAAGGTCCCTCCACCCATACATTTGCTGAGATGCAGTGGAAAGAAAAAGATACATTTTACAAAAAGTGTAAATCTAATTCAAAAAGTAAGAGACTTGTCGAAACACACACTTCAAGATATCACGCTAAAGTAAACATCAATTCACCAATAGCAAGAAAAAAAAATGTAAGTAACTCATACCATAATAATTTTTAGTCGGAAGACTAAGTATTATACAGAAATGCACATTATAAAAAAAGAAAATGAACGTCTTTTACACAAACGTACAAAAGTACAAAGAACGCCAAAAGAAATATTTATAATTGATTAGTACGATGAGGGCACGGTACACGTAAGGAAGTACATCTTAACTTTTTCTTTACACTGTTTTTTTTTAGCTTCCGGCGAAAGCCGAATTCTCCCCCACCGCGAGATAAGCGCGCGCGTGAACGGGCGATTAAAAGCGCACACTAAAGCGCACACTTCGCTCGGCGATTAAAAGCGCACACTAAAAACTTCTAGAAGGGATACTCGTTGATCTATTTCTACACCTTGTTTGACAAGCAACTAGACTGGTTATCAGGGCGAATGGGCGATATCCTGCGCTTAAATCCCCTTCGTGTCCCCCTTATTCTCTTCCTGGGGAAAAAGGGACCATTGACATGGGTTCAATAATGCGCATTGCATTATCACAAAGTCCGCCCTCAAAATATTGACGACACCCCTTTTTAATTAGGCGAGGGTTCTCCAATAATCAAGTGAGACATCCCGTTTAAGGTGACTGCGTAGGCGGCTCGTACTCGCGCAGCTTCTTCCGTGGGAACGGTATCTTGCCTCGGTTCTCAGCCGAGCGTTTTGCAGTCTAAAAGTTCGGGGCACACTGCGGCTTTCCAACAAAAGCTGTCGTCGCCGCGGTACAGAACAACGTACACCTTTTGGCAGCAACATTCGAAGAATAACACCCCCCTTCCGCTGCTCTTCGCGGCTCTAAAAACAAGTCTTTTCATGCCCAAGCCGGCGCGCTGGTCAGCGGGGGGCGCGCGGCGCGCGTTAATCGGCATGACGACGGGTCGAAAAAAGTGGCATTCCGTGACAGGGAGAGAACTAGAAGCAGAAAAGGACGGCGCCTAACATCTCTGCTGGATGGAGGCTAACATCTCTGCTGTAAAAAAATTCCTCCAGCACGTGGTCAGTCTGGGCGTCTCTCGCTTGCCTACGCCCCCGGCGGGCACCTTGAAGTAAAAACCAGGATGCATCGTAGTCACATGATGGGCGAGCGCTACATTTTTGCGCCTCACACGGTCGCCCGTCCGCCCTCTTCTGCATGATGTGCTGCGTGCGTGCGCCTGTTGAATGCCGTGGAACGTGTACAGAAGGAACGCCGTTCCCTCTACCGTTCCTGCTTAAATGTAACGAGTTACCGTTACAGTTCCACCGATCCTGAATGGAACGGTGGCGTTCCTTCGTTCTTGCCAAAAGGAACTAGTTCCTGGAACGTCGTTCCTTGGAACGCCGTTCCGTACAACACTGTAACAAACATATGGCGCCGTACTGTAAAACTTTAAATAATCCGGCAGACTAAATACTCAAATTTTATCAAAATTTTCCATTTGATCTCTGCTATATAGAAAGAGAACCATGCTCTGTAGCTAGATTTTTTTTCTGCCTATTTCTCACCCAGTTAGGACAGGGCGCCGCCACTGTCGTTGAGAGATGGCGCCACGTGAACATGTCCCGAAATCCTAGTCATGGGTTCCTTATATGGGCTGGATAGATGGATGGATGGAGCTGCGTCAGCGACGCGTAGACAGGAAGGTGGCACTAGCCCCCCATCGCGAACGGGGGAAGGTGGGGGAGCATGTGCTACCCTTGGTCCCCCACGTGCCCACCTCACATATCCTAGCAACCATATTAACGCCTGCATTTTATTGCGATAGCAATTATATGGACACTCTCGGCTGGTTTTCGCCGTCGCCGTTGCCGTCATGTCCTGTATATGTATATATTTATAAAAATCACGAAGAAAAATAATTCAGAAAAATGTTTCCGACGCGCGGCATCGAACTAGGGACCTCTCGCTCTGCAGCGCGCGGCGCTAACCGCTGAGCCACGAAAGCACCCGCCGTTAAACGTTCAAACGGCGAGCTATTTATATACAGCGAGTTTTCAGCGTGTTTTCAGCATTACCAGCGAGATGGCGCAAATGGTGGGCTTTGCGGAGCCTTAGCTCGGCGGCGCCCTGCTCGTCGCGACGCTCGCGCACTTTGTCCCGTGGGGGGTAGACGCCCGTTCGCCCGTTCACGCGCGCGCTTATCTCGCGGTGGGGGAGAATTCGGCTTTCGCCGGAATGATTGCGTTGTAGTTACCGAGCGCACGATGGTCACTTCGCTCGCGGCAGTCCCCCCGTTTGCGAAAAGAACACGCTTTTCAAACACAGCGAAGTAACAACAGTGACACTTGTTAGTTCGAGCTCGTCTGTACCTGTGAATACGTTTCGTGCGTCGTTTTTGTTTGAGCAGCGCGTTAAGTGTCGAGCTGTGAACGTTGTTAGTTCTCTCTTGTTCTGTGCGTGTTGTTTTCGTGCGTCATGTGTGCGTGAGCAGCCTGCTGCACGTTTCCGCCTGCTTGCCATTCATCGCTTGACATTCCAAGTTGTTGCTATCGCATTCATTGCTTCGCCTTGTGACGAAACTGTGGCTTTTTTTCTTCTTGACGTGTAGACGTATAAGGCTGGAATCAACCGTGGACAACGTTGTTAGTTCTCTCTTGTTCTGTGCGTGTTGTTTTCGTGCGGCATGTGTGCGGCATGTGTGCGTGAGCAGCGTGCTGCACGTTTCGACCTGCTTGCCATTCATCGCTTGACATTCCAAGTTGTTGCTATCGCATTCATTGCTTCGCCTTGTGACGAAACTGTGGCTTTTTTCTTCTTGACGTGTAGACGTATAAGGCTGGAATAAACCGTGGACAGCCAAAACTCCGAAATTTAACCGCAACAATGAAAGATAAATGTTTTGCACGTATCCCTCACGCAATGGTATTGCGTTACTGTCGCATATGTGCATCACTCCGACGAAGGCCGGTCCCGCGGCCGAAACGTCAGTCCTTTCCGGAACAATTTTTTCCTACGTGCTTGATATATATATATATATATATATATATATATATATATATATATATATATATATATATATATATATATATATATATATATATACTTGTATATATATATATATATATATATATATATAGAGAGAGAGAGAGGGGGGGGGGGAGGGAGAGGGAGCGTGTGTGTGATTTGTACTTGATTCTTCAAAATTTTATGTCTTCTTTAGTTTCATGATGACACTGTTACACACAAAGCCTGTTAAGTACTATGATCTAAAGAAACGCAATTGTTTTTTTTCTGCCATGCTTCACATCGCTCGCGGCGCCTCTCCTGTGAAATGTGCCCGCGTACCACTGCGAGGCAAACAGGAGTCCTTTACGTAGACCAGCCCAATAGAAATAACGAGAGCCTATGGAATTCTGAAAATGAAGTACAATCTTTGGGACTCACTCGCGCTATTACACGTTGTTTAAAAGGGGCATTCTAGTCCTACGGGAATGTTACATTTCGCTCGCAATTCAGCTCACACGGCCTTGCTGCAGAACAGGCTTCCTGACAAGAAAGTTCCCGTAATTTTCCTTTGCAGCAGTTCGCCTCAAAGATTAGTTCCGCCAGGATTTATTACGCGCCGCAATCTTCAAACAGTTTTTTATATAATTACTGGAAATAAATGATATTTAGACTTCGAATACGAAAGCTACTGTATATTTACGTTACATCACTTAAGCATTCGAGTTCCGTCACGTGAAGAAGCCATTTAT
Source organism: Rhipicephalus appendiculatus (assembly GCA_030522465.1). Lineage (NCBI taxonomy): Eukaryota > Metazoa > Arthropoda > Arachnida > Ixodida > Ixodidae > Rhipicephalus > Rhipicephalus appendiculatus. The sequence continues at coordinate 37,118 of JALIZH010007020.1, forward strand.
AAAACAAATTTATTACTGTAGATACGAAATATGAAAGAAAGTGAGGCATGCAGGAAATTTAAACCTATTTTTTCTGTGCAGTTACGTGTTCTCATTTTTCACCACGCGATCGGAGCTCCATCTGCACAATCGGTCAAGTAGAATTCCACCCCAAACGTTATGTTTTTCCTAGTCCCATGATAAGCAAATTGATCAACATGTGGTGAAAATGGTGACACAATCAAAAGTATATCGCGTACGCGCATTTTTCTTCCGTGCTATGGTTATCATTGTTACAACAACTTCGCTGGCGAAATATGCCCGCTTACTAAGGCAGAAACAAACAAGAAGAGTAGTCTTATGTCCTGCAGACTCGCATCTATGAGCTTTATCTTTTGGTAGTGTGTACTGCAGCGCGAGACTACGTACTCTTGTCTACCTTCTCAATAAGTTTATCCGTCTTTCTGCTAGACGTTCCACTTAAAATATGCATCTGTTGCGCTTTCGTTTTACAGGGTGCTACTGAGAAGATTTATTTGCTAGAAAACTAAGCAAGCACGAACACAGATTGCGGATGTAGGTTAATATGTGATGTAATATGTGTTGTAATGTGTGTTGTCATATGAACTGCCGCCGTGGGAAATTATGAAATGTCTTGTGTTTTTTTTTTGTCTTTTTTACCGGAAAATAGTGACGGCAGAGCATGGAGCGAAGTAAGACGTTGCGACGTTTTGTGAGTGAGGCTTTAATATATCTATTCGTTTGCAGAGTTTAATATACATTTGTTCCGACGCTTGATGTTAGATACAGTTTTTATGCAAGATCTTTTCCCACTACCAATTCCAAAGAATTACGCTACTGAGTTACGCGACCATGTAGCAGACAGAGACCGGCTCTTGCTACATGGAATACATAGTAAATATAGACCTTTGTTGACCACCATATGCTAGCATTTATAAAATACTAGAAAATATACCAAACTAGCAAAATTTCCAAAGCGCCAGCCGCAGCGGTGGTAGAGTAGTGACGGTTCTCGACGCGAACGACGTGTGTCGGATCCCAGCCGCGCCGGTCGCATTTTGTTGGACGCGAGATGCTAGAGGCCAGTTAAGTACACGAGCCTCTTCGATTAAAGTACACGTTAAGGAATCCCAGGTGATCGAAATTTCCGGAGTCCTCCATTACGGAGTGCCTGATTATCATATCCTGGTTTTGGGCACATAAAAATTAAAAAAAAAATTATTAGTTGTAGTATTGCAAAGTGCCGAACTCAGTGGGCTCGAAATATCAGCGTGATAGAAATGAAACTAATCTAGCCAGATCATACACATGTACCAGAAGACCGCCTTCATGCTTTCGTCAACCGACCACTGTTCGAGGCACAATCATCGTTAGACGGAAGCAATTTTGGCAAAGCCGCATGTACATTATATTCTCCTGAGCAGTCTCGTCGACGTGGATTCGACTCTCGGACAATAAAAAAAATTAGGGTCTGTTCCAAGGGAGTATTTCTGGAATATCAGGACACCGGCGACACTAAAAGACATTATAGCAACTTTGAGGGCGGTGAAGAAGTGAATCAAAAAATGCGCTTCCCCGCCCCCCTTCCTTATCCACAGAGGGATGCATCCCTCATTGTCGGAGTACACTAGCAGCCCAAATTACTAGCTACATTTTGTTCTAGAAAATATAGCGCACTGCTCGGACAAACCATGCGTAGCCATGTTTCCAAATTAGGAATGCAAAAACAACGAAATTGTTTTCTTTGCCTTCTTTAATGAACAGTATTACGTTCTGGCAGGATAGTTGGTTCACTGCCGATAAACTTTCTTAGACTGCGCGAGAAGACGAAGGCACAAGTAAGAAAACAATCAGCACACCACAAGCGAAGTGTGGTAGCGCTTGTGGTGTTCTGAATCTTTTCTTACTTGTGTCTTCGCCTTCTGGCGTAGTCTAAGAAAGTTTATCCTTTAATGAGCAGTTACTTCGACATCTGCTGATAGCCTTCCCCTCTACGCCCCACTCCTCCTCCTAGCAAATGGGGAACCTTCATGTCAGCAGTGGTCACCAGACGTCGTCAACACTAAGTCGTCGATGGGGAATGACAAAATTGTAGGTTGTTGGGCTTTCCGTACGCAAGCAGACACAGTAAATAGGCCAGAGTCTGGTAAAGAAACGAGATGTTTATATACTTCACAGCAATGCACAGTGTAATATAAATAGTGACAAAGAAAATTAAAAAAATGCCGCCACCTCCCCGAAGGGAATCGTGAGGAAATGCGAATGCATTTCTTGCGCCGAGAGTACACGGCTTAGTAATATTAATGGCGTAAATTACACTTCTTGCTAGGGGTACCGTTGCCGTCAGACATTCGCCTTCACCGACTTCTGCCATCGCCTTGAGAGGCGCCCAGTCAGCGAACGGTCGAGAGTGAGGCGCGAGCGGACTGGAGAGTGGGGCGCCTAGGTAGGAGAGAGAGCGAACGGCGAGAGAAGGAGTGGCGAAGCACTGCACCTACCCTCTCCTACACTCTCTCGCACCACATGCTCCGGTGGCTAGGGGCGAGGATAAGCGCGCGCGCCCGCAGCTGTTGCTATGGGAGAGGGAGTGAGAGCGGAGAGATAACACCTGCCGGCGCGCGGACACTCTTGCCGCGGACAACGCCGGATGCCTGACATAGCCCGACTAAGAAATGCATTCGCATTTAAAACGCCAGGCTTGTGCGGGACACGACACACTGTCACAAAGAAAGCTGGAGGAACGGCCTTTTTAGAGCCTGTTGTAAACTCCCTTGGCGCGACAACTACAAATACATTTCCAAGGTACCTACTGCGTCATAAATTGTCCTAATTTAGCGAAAGTAGAGGGGTAGCCACTGTGTCATTATTCATCATTCTGTGGAGAAGCGAAGTACCCACTACTAGTCTGAAAATTATATATTCAATTTCGTAATGTTTTGGCTACGATGCCGAAAAACTATACCCGAGTGCTTTGTAATAAGTGGTTAGCTTGAAACCACTGGCTCGTTCCGAAATTCACGTTGTGGGACGCCTGGTTATTTTACTGTTCTGTCACGCTGCATTTCATCTGTTAACGCGAAGTGGTTCTTAAAGGGGCCCTGCGACACTTTTTCGTCTGCATTCTGCAGCGCTGAAATTCATGTAGTGCCGAATACTGAGCTGAACGCAAAAAGAATTATCGAAATCAGTACACGGTAACGGAAGTTATAAGCCGTCAAACTTCAAAACATCAGCAGACGACGAGAAAAAACGTTCCCTTTCGCATTTCACTCTCCCACTGACGTCAAAGGTCGCTTCCAATCACCGCCCGCCTCTTACAAAGACGTACCGGACGACTCGCCTCGTGGGGGGCCGTTGTGCAGCGCTCCTAGCATCGTTTTGCAATTGTTTTCACATTCTCACATTTAAAAACAGACATCCTTTTGTATCTGAGGAAGTATAGACCTATTCCACCGGACATACGTCACGAAGATGCGGTGGCGCTGTCGTCGGGCGTTTAGTTTCGCGTGGTAGGCAAAAAGCCGCGGCGCCTACCGTAGTTGCTGCTGTGTTTTCGCTGGTGCGTGCGCTGTTTGTCGTCGTGCAAAGAAGGAAAAACGGTGTAACGACGAGCTGTCACGGTGATTTGCGCGGGAAGGCACAGGAAAGATGAAATAAGTCTTTTTTTTTTCAGTTTTAGCTGTAAAACGCGATCGAGAACTTGTCTTCGACGCCGGTTCACCGTTTATGTTTTGGAGCGACTTACTCAGCAAAAACGATTAGCTCTGTCAACCGCTTGTCATTGTAATGTGCCGCACCGCATTTTTTGTAACAAGCCTTCTGTGCAGGCATAGCACGTTTACCTCAAAGCACGTTATCGTTGGGGATAGCATTGTGATATGCGGAAAGTTCTTCGCGGTTTCTATTGTTGATATAACTGCAGAAGTCTTAGACGCGTCAAAAGGATTTCGTTATACTCGCGTGAACTAAAGGCGTCACTCGGTCACGGAGCATGTTTCTTACTGCGTTTGATTAAAGCGGCAGCGAGCGAAAGGATGACTTCGACTATGCCTTTCCTGATTGTATGCGGCTGCGATGACAAAAGTATATCAGGCAGGGCTGTTCTGGCTGCGGGGCGCTTCACGAGGTTTTCACGTCTGTCGGAATACACAGAAAAACAGCACCCGGGAAACTTGCCGAGTCTGTTTACACGCTGTACGCATTTCGCGGTGGTGGTGGTGGTTGTGGTTCGAAGAAGGAAAAAGGCGCCTAATTTCTGCAGCCCAGTCGAGAGCACGGCGCAGCGCCTAATTTCGCGGTCTCAAATTGAGCCTACGAAGGGAGCCGCGGACCTGACTGGAACGTAACCGCATTATCCATTGCATGAGAAGTATTATCGCAAGCGTATCCCGGACGAAAGTGTCGCCGAGAACGCCCTTGTCGTTTTTATGAATAACTTCCCCGGCACATTTGTTATATGCGAGGATTTACCGTAACGGTTCGTAACTATGCATTTTTACTCCGCGCATTTGCATATCGTATCCAAGTGCCTCTTAAATCGCTGAACTGGGTCGGTCGTTCTAGCATCAGTTGTCGAATTAAAAAGTACACGTGCGACCTAGACTGCCGCAACGGCGACGACATTTCGCAAATGAGGTTCTCAGAGCTAGAGCTCCACGTCAACATGGCTCATATGTTCATTTCAGAGTCCCCTTTACAGCCGCTGCAACTTCCTTGGTTGCAGACGCCGCTTGTAAACAAGCGAGAGGCGCCCCGACGCGCGGTGCTCGGAGGCAGCTTTTGCACCTGCTGCGCCAGCGCTTATGGCGGCGCGGAGGCACGGAGTCAGGCTTTCCCGCCGGACACAGTGGGCGGAGCTTACTAGCTGGACGTCGCTATAATTTTCCCATAATGTCGACGGCGCCTACCCCTGTTTAGAAACATGGAATAGGTCTATAGAGAGAGCTTTTATCATTTTTAGCGCACAACAGTGAGGTCTATCTGGGACCGTATGAATATTACGCGCGACTTGTCGCATCAAACCAATGAAAACGCACGGCCTATGTCGTCACTCCCACGTGGTGAAGCGTCACTTCCGATCACAAAAATAGCCGCTGTATGACGCTACAGTCCGAAAACTGTGTGGTTTATCCGTAGAAATAAAATTATAACAGCATTGTTTTTGGCGTTGGTACTCGCGCAACGATATCGGTGCATTCCACATTTCGAGAAGAAGCGATGCAAAGGAAACGCTAAATTTGTGTCGCAGGGCCCCTTCAAAGGAAAATGGAAGAGATAAGTGCCGGCTCGTAACTGTCTCTCTCAACGGAGGTCACCTCAACAAGCCGGCATGGGGAGGGGGGAATGGGGAGGGAAAGGATAGAAGGAGAGAAATATAGGAAATGGACTAATTTAGCTGTTGGTGCGCTCGCGCGCGATGCCTCTGCGCCGGGAGAAAAAAAGAAAAAGCCGGCAGGCGGTAAAGCCGTCAAGCGGGCCGGCAAGGCGAGGGGATGTAAACAAACATAACGTGACGCGCCAGCAGACGCGTGAAGAGTTCGGCTCAGCAGGAAGAAAATCAACACCAGTACGGTTAACATTATTCCTCGCCCGATATGACGCTTGTGCTGGATCTTTTTGCGATGGAATTTCAAGCAACGACGTGGCTCTGCGGAAAAATACTCAAATGCTACGCAATGTGCCGGGGTTCAAATGACGCTGGGTCCTGCATATTTTTTTCTCATTGTGCGTAATAGATGTTACGCACACCGGCGGTGGCAGCGGACAACTGCGCTACCAAAATCGGCTGTTATGATCTCATAACAGTCTTCGTGGTAAAACCCAACTAGCACACATATGCGTAAGATCTATCAGTGGTTACGCCACTGATAGATTCCTCAATCAATCAATCAATCAGTCAACCAATGAATGAATGAATGAATGAATGAATGAATGAATGAATCAATCAATCAATCAATCAATCAATCAATCAATCAATCAATACAATAAATAGACAGCGTGCGAATAGTGAATGTCTAAAAGTTCAGAAGCACAGGCTAATAGCGGCTGACTATACCATAAGTTCAACAGTAAACAATAGCTTGCATATGAACGATCATGGAACAACGTTGATAAATCCCAAGAAGTCGCGCAGTCCAACAGAGTGCTGGTGAATCTTCTTCCATCGGACAGCGATGTTTTGCCGGGGAGTCATGTTCTCCAGGCTACTGTCATGCCGTCACTGACCAAGTGGCGCGACGGAGCTCACATTCGCGACCTCAGTGTAGTCGGCAACCGCTGCCAGGGATACCATGAGGCGCTATCACAACGCATCGACATGCTCAATTTTCTGCCTTTTCTGCAACTTTCAATTATCCGCCTTTTTGCACCTGTGTGCTGTCGTGACCGGTCTTTGCAGGCACCGGAGACTCCGGAGGAAGATGTAGGCTGGAGGGAGGCAAACTTAACAGAGGATTTATTACAATATTTACATGGCCAGAAGACTCATTATAAAGATTTATCTTCTCCGCAGACCCATAGGTGTGGGAAGGGCATCAGAATGCGTTGTCCAATCCCAGAACGCACAACACTCCCGAGGGTGGCGCCCGCACCCGCCCAGTTCCACGTCTTCGACTGAGGCGTGGCCACAGCATTGCACCACTGGCAGTGTTCCGCAGGATGAGGGTTCCCACACTCGGACAACCGGGTGCATCAAAGGGCCGCCGCTCGCCACGCAAATTAGCGGGACGGGTTGTCATCCGCTGCGACGCCATGACCAGGATTTGGGATGGATGGATGGATGCTATGAGCGTCCCCTTTATAGCGGGGCGGTGACATGTCTGCCACCAGGCTCGAAAAAAAACTTTCTTTTTTATGGTGGCCTAATGCCTTATCTACATTGATTAAATCTATGTTATTACAGCAAAGAAAAATATAAGTTCACGGTCCATCTCTCTGCTTCTTAAGGCAGAATGACCTTATTTTCCCCCTTCTTCATTTTTGTCCTTTATCTCTACTATCTCTACTTTTCTGCCACCAATACTCTAACCGTCTCTTACTTATTTCTATCGCGGACGTGTTCAGCTTTCCATTGTTGTCCTTAAAACCCAAGGCTTCATGTAGACTCCTGCCCACACGTATACCTGGGTGGATATCGCCACATTCAATCAGTACATGTTCCATCGTTTCCTTAGTTCCCCCCACAGCATGTACATTGTTGTTCTTCGTTACAGAATCTCGCTTTATAGCTACGCGTTCTAAGGCAACCCGACCTTGCCTCAAACAGTAAAGCGCTTCCCCTTGAATTATCATAAAACCTCTCCCTCCTTATTTCGTTTTTTTCCCTTTCGGTAGTCACTGAGAGCCGGCTTCTTTTCCATCGCTGTCATCCAATAAGTCCGCTCCGCCTCTCTGACTTTTCGCTTAATGCTCCTTGTTGCCATGTCGCCCACACTGCTAGCCGTATATTTACTGGTGAGCCTCCTAGTTCTTTTTCTCCACTGCGTGTCGACGCTTTTTCTATACAAATACCTGAAAACCTTCCCCTGCCCATCTACTCTCCTTCATTTTCCGCAGCCTCTCTTCCAATCTAATTTTGCTCTGAGCTTCCCCTCACTTCAAAACCTGTCCATCCCATATCACCCTTTACAGCCTCATTTGTCGTCTTCCCGTGAGCGCCCAACGCGAGGCGTCCCACAGTCCTTTGATTTACATCCATTCCAGATTGCACCTCTGACTTCATGCACACCACTGAGTTCCCAAATGTAAGCCCCGGAACCATCACACCCTTCCACAGCCCTCGAAGCACCTCGTACCTATTGTATCCCCATAACGCTCTGTGCTTCATGATTGCAGCATTCCTCCTTCCCCTTTGTTACCGATGCTTTCTCTTGTACCTCCATATATCTATCCCCCCTCATTTACCCACACTCCGAGGTACTTGTATTCGCTTACCCTCGGTATTTCTTGGCCCTGTATTAAGACCGCATGGTCTTCGTGATCATTGAATACCATCAATCCACATTTTGTTGCACTAAAACCTAGTCCTAGAGCCTCGCCCTCCCTTCCGCATATATCTGCCAGCCGCTGTATATCATCTTGACTGTCCGCAAATAAGAGAATATCGTCAGCATAAAATAGACCTGGAAGCTTCTGCTCAACCATCGCGCCTGCCTGTTTGTGTGACAGATTAAATCCAATGTTGCTACCTTCTAGCGCTTTTTCCATCCTCACCATGTAGAGCATGAATAACAGCGGGGACAAAGGACATCCCTGTTTCTGCCCCTTGCTAATGTCAACGCTGTCCTTGCTGCTTATTCCTTCCCATTCTACACAAACTGTATTTTCTCGGTATATCTCCCTCAAAAGCTGTATACAGTCGCCACCTATGCCCACTTCCTTCAATATATCCCACAAAATTTCCTGATTAACGTTGTCATATGCCCCGGTGATGTCTAGATAAGCTACGTATAAGGGCCTGTTTTCTATTTTTGATATTTCTATACACTGTGTAAGAACAAACAGGTTATCGTCTAACCGCCTGTCGATTCGGAATCCATTCTGGAGTTCTCCCAAAATATCATTTTGCTCTACCCACGTTTCTATTTTTAATTTTACTGCCTGCATCGCCAACCGGTATAGCACCGATGTAATAGTTAGCGGTCTATACGAGCGAATGTTATCCTTTTCTCCCCTGCCTTTATAGATTAAGTTCATTCTACTTTTTCGCCAACTGTCTGGTATTTCCCTCTCCTGTAAGCACTTTTCTACGGCTTTCAGCAGTGCTTCTTTAGTGCTCTGTCCTAGCTCGTTAATTAGGCTGACGGGAACCCCATCTAAGCCCGGAGTAGTGCGCTTAGGAATTTTTCCTTCGGCCTTCTTCCAATTGAAATTTTCAAGTACTACATCTTCCTCGGTTGTACTCTTCTGTATACTTTTACTCACCGGGGGAATCCCCTGGGCGACCTTTTTAAACGAATCGGCTGTTACCTTTCGGATGTAACCTAGCGCTTCATACCCTTCCAATTGATTTCCTTCTTCATCTACCATATGTCGTTGCATTGTTACAGACTTCCTACCTAGCGCTTTTAGGTGGCTCCAAAATATCCTAGGCGCGGCCTTCTTCTTTTCGCGAATCTCTGTCATCCAGCGTTCACTTTCGCCTTTAATTTTTGCCTCGACTAATTTCTGCACAATGGATTTTTGCTCTAAATATATTTCCCATACTTGGTTGACTTCATCCTGTGGCCGCTTCTCCTTTTTTGCTTGTCTGTGCTGCCGTGATGCCTCACGTCGCTTCTCGATCGCATCCCGGATTTCTTTGTTCCACCAACTTTTTGGCTTTCTCTTTCCTTTCCAAGAAATAGTTTTCTTCTCTTTTTCTATTTCTTTCGTGATTACATGTAGCAGCTCACTATACTTCCAGTCTTTGACTGGCAGTTTGTCTACTTCTTCCTCGACTCTTGCGGCTATATTAGTTATTTGTTTCTCATTTAAATATGAGCTGCCAATGTTCGATTCTAGGTTCTTATTTTCAGTTTTATATCCCATTTGTAATGTTATGCGTTTATGATCACTACCCAAGCTGTTAATGCCTTCCTCGTCTATTCTCATCTCTCTAAGTTTGTCATAGATTCCTTCTGTCATGAGACAATAATCAATGCTCGACTGCCTGTTTCCGACTTCCCACGTGATGTGTCCCTCACACTTAGGCCCCGCGTTAACTATTTCAAGACTATGTTGCTCGCAGAGATCTAGCAATAATTTGCCATTGGAGTCTGAATATCCGTCAAGGTCATGTATGTGTGCATTCATGTCCCCTAGAAGGATTATTTCGGCATCATGACCAAATTCTTTAATATCGGTGCTTATGCATTTCACTATCTCCAGATTCTTTTCTCTGCAGTTATTCCCCGTCCACAAGTAAGCTACACCTAGCCACGTTTTCTTTCCACCTACTGTGCCCGAAACCCACAGGTGCTCTGAACACGTTTGCTTCACTCTATCCCATTTTGCTCTGCTATGAATTAGCATTCCAACACCCCCCACCTCTCCCCTCTGATATGATCCTGTTGCATCCTTCCCAAATGTAATTGTCAATATGTGGTGGCTCTTCCAAGTCTCTAAGGTGTGTTTCTGTAACCGCGTAAACACCTATCTGTTCCTTGTTTAACTGTCCCTCAATCTCTAACCATTTTGCCTTTTTTCTGCCACCCTGCATGTTAATGTAACCAATTGCGACACGCGCCTTCTCCCTTCTTTTACCTTTTCTCTGGTTTTTCGCTATACTACCTGTCACAGAGTCCCCCCTGGTTGTTGTCCTCATTACACGCTACCCTGGACACCGAAGGGCCCGCGTGCCCCCCAAAAAAGCTACTGCGCGTCCTGCAAGTCGCCAACCCACCTCATGACCAAGCCTCCTATTGAAGTGTATTCCGTCTCTTCGAAAACCACCCCACCTGTGCACCTCTCTGTTTATTTCCACTACCTCGATGCCCTTCTCTCGACTCATCCGCCATATCTCTTTGTTTGCGTCGACAACCGCTCTTTGCAGGTTGCCGTCACGCACCGGTACCTCCGGTATTGTGCATACCACTATCTGCACCTGAGGGGAAATGGCGCGCATGTCATCGACCCCTTTCGCCAATGTGGTCGCTAGTTCGGCTGATTCTTCATTCAAGACGTCGTTTAGACCTCCCGCAATTATCACGAGGTTACGTCCATTAGCTTTAGTTGCGAGTTCTGCGCTAGCTTGTCTCATCACTGATCCCAGCCTACGTCCCGGGAACGTCCCTATTAAAACTCGTTTGTCGCCTCTCACCCTTTCCTTGACTGCTTCTGCGCATCTAGCTAAATTCGAGTCCCCGGCCATTATAACGTGCTCCGACTTTTCTGCTGGACTGTCCCAGCACCTGGCCACTGCCCCGGTCACCAGCTCGCGCAACCGCCGCTGTTTTGCTCCCTCCCATCCCCAAAACCACCTCGCGGAAACTGGGTCCTGTGCCCCCTGCACCTGTCTTCCCCAAACCTGTCTCCACCTTCTCGTCTCCCACTATGGGGGGTTGATGCCCCCCCCTGTTCCCGCCGTCGCTTGCTTCCTTGTTCACCATGACTGCCTTCGCTAACCCTTCCTCAGCTGACTTTAGCCTTTCTCCCATAGCCATCGTTTTTTCTCGCTCTGTCGCCAACGCATTCTCCAGCTCGGCGATTTTTACCTTGAGCTCATTCTGGGCATCCATCATTATTTCCATTTTCGCCTCTAACTCACATTGCTTACACTTGGCGTCAGCTTGTTCTGCCTTGTCATCCTCTATCTTCCATCCCATTCCGCACCCTGAACACTTTACGGTCTTTTTGACCATGGCCAGATCGTTCACACTTCGGATTACATGCACTCAAAGCCAAAAGGTACCACAAAACTCCGCCAGTATGCTTCAAAGCACTTGTGTACCCTTCAGCCACGTGGTGGCCGAAAAAAAAAAAGAAAAAAAAAAAGCCAAGCGACTGTCACACAAGAAACAGTACAAAGTTGTAACCCCAATTAATCTTCAATCTAGTGGGTTATGTACTCATATAACTAATAAAAGCAAGCTCGAATCATGCAGAAAAAACTTATCTGTCGCTGTCATTCCGGAGCCCACGAAAAACACGTCCGTCCTCTAGCGGCACTACGCGGCAGGGCCATTTGCACGTAGCGCCCTCTCTTGTCGGCGACAGCGGCGGCCTGCCGTAACTGAATGGGATGTAGGCGAAAAAAATCATATCTCATGAAAAAAGCTAGTTATCAAAAACGACTCCCGGTTCTACAAAGCAGAGACTTAATTAAACATTCTGTCAAAATTACAGTCTCGCACTACAAACCGCGTGGCTTCCCAGAGTGTTTAATATTTAACAATGGGTCCCATGTATTTCCAATGGGGATGTTCAATTGTCTAGGGAAGCCACAGATTTTGTAGTGTGATACTGAAATTTCGCCAGTGTTCCAGTAGGTCTCTGCTGTATAGATCCCGGAGTCGTTTTTGATAACTAGCTTATTTCAAAAGATATGATTTTTTTCGCCTATTTCCCATTCAGTTATGGCACGATGCGGATGCTGCCGCCGAGAGATGGCGCCACGTACGAATGTCTCCAAATCCTGGGAATGCGCCGTCTCTTCGAAGAGTATGTCGCGATCCGAAAGCCGTCGTGGTCGCATTGTCGAACACCCTACGGCGTCGGACTGCATGGCGCCTCACTTCCCGGCTCGGAAGGACAATGCACTGCTGTCAGCAGGCCAGCATTCCTTCAGCGACTTGTTTGATGAACAGAGAACGCCGTTCCTCCGTGGGCCCAGGCGCCGATGGTAACAGTGTCGCCATAATCTCTTTTACGGTGTTATAATTATGCGTGATCCCTCAAAAAGTACGCTGCAGGGACAGATTTCAGGTTCAAATAAAATGTGTTCAATGGATCTACTATTGGTGATGCTAACATCTTGGTGCAGCATCTAGCCATGCTAGACTAGACTAGACCGTTTAGCAGAACGATGGCCAGCGCTCAATTAACTTTTAATCTCCCCGTATTCTCTACCTGGCAAAATAGGGCCCTCGATATTTATTATTTACTTTATTTATTTTACATACTTCAACCGAATTTGGGCTATCGCAGGACTGGGTTTGTATGCACCAACAGAAAACAGAAAGGCAATGCTACACTGCAAGGAAAAGAGAAAGAAAGAAAAAAAAACGAGAATATATCTCTTACTGAAGTAAGCGCGTATCAACACATGCACGCAATAAATCTAAAGGCAAAGACCTAGTTGACCTAGCCAATACATTCCATTTGTCAATAGTGAGCGTAAAGAAGCTGAATGGGCCTCTTCTGGGTAGGTAGTCTGCGCATGCGCGCCGGCCTCGAGGAGGCAGACGCCATGATTTTTGGTGGCCAAAACACGGCGACAAGTGCGGACTAAGCGACATCTGGTATCACAAACATGCAAATGTTTCCCCCCCAAAAAGAGGCGCGAATATAGGCCTTGGAGATCGCCTACCGGCATGCGGCGGACAGTTTCGGAGTCCGAGTGCCATCAGTGTTGATTTCAGCTGTCTCCACAATAGGTGCTGTTTGGACTAGGAAAAGACCCATTTAAATAGGTTAGTACGTGAATGGAACGGTGTCAGGTTGAGTTAATGGCTATTCCTTTTAGGTTTCATTTTATCGGGAGACAGACATTCGTTTGTTAATGTGTAGCGTTTATGTGTCGCGTTAATATGTTACTAATCACGCGCATTTCGTCGCCTCCAAACACCGCCCTAAAATATATTTGCCGAGCTCTTTTTAATGAGAGGCGAGCGCGACGGCTGAGTTACTCACGTCTCCGTCGTCTTAAGAGATGTGTATGCATCATGTACAGGCGTGAGCAAAAGTGTGCAGGCCACGGGATCGCGTGGCCGAATGCATCGACGCGCCATCTAGCGACGTGACGCCTGCTGCGGTGCGCATGCGCGTCCCGTCGTATTAGTTGGCCTCTCATGCCGATCTGTCTGACGCGGTTACGGCGCTCGTAGCCAAAACGACAACTGGGTGTCGCTTTCTTTGCTCCACAGAATCTGTGCCGTTCCTTTATGTAGCGGCTGCGACACGGCCGGTTCAAGCGCCGGGCTTGCGTCGTTTTTTACACCAGTTGATTAGCCGAACTAAGCATAGCTAGCATCGCATAACCTGATGAAGCCAAGCACAAAAAATTTAGTTTTCTCAGCCCTCCTTGCCTTTGTCGAGTTAAGCCAAGCTAAACTAAATGAGCCTAGTTAAGTTAAAGTAAGTATAGCCGAAATTAATCAAACATAGTTGCGCACGGTATCACCTAATAAAGTCAGGCGCAAGTAGGTTTAATTAAGCCTAGTCCAGCTTGCTGTTTTCATGATAAGCGAAGTTAAGCTTAGATGATCCCAGATGAGTCGAGGTAAGTACAGCCAAATCTAATTAAGCATAGCTGATCATGCTATCTCTTAATTTAGCCGAGCGAAATTAGACTAAATGCGGCAAACCTAACCGCGGATAAATAATCCAAGTCGACTTCCCCATGAGCACAGAGAAGCCAAGCTCAGGAAGATACTAATTACTCGTTATCGACACCAAGAAAATTAAGCTAATTTACGTCTAATTAGTGTTAAGGGCAATACTAATTATGCCTGAATGATTAGCCTGAGATCCAATCAAACACACCCTAGATACTGGAGTTTCACGTGACATAATTACGCTAATTATGCATGAGTACGCTAATTACGCAGCGCCAAGATAAATATAGATATATCTTATTAAACGTGGCTGATCATGGTATCACCAAACCAATCGGATCATAATTAGGTCTCATTAAGCAATATCTCATTAAACCTAATTAAATTAACTGAAATCAAATTCTCATGAGCTCATAGAATCCAGGCTCAGGAATATAGTAAATACTCCTGAGCGAGTCGAGTCTCATTAAGCTAAATTAAATGTAATTAGCGTTAACACTAATTATAATTATTAGTGATTAATGTGTGTCACATCGAAGCCCACCAGAGGTACTCTATATTGCGTGCTTGGCTTCATCAGGTTATGCGATGTTAGCTATGCTTACTTCGGCTAATCAACCGGTGTGGAAAACGACGCGAGCCCGCGCTTGAACCGGCCACGTCGCATCCGCTACGTAAAAGAACGGCACAGATTATATGGAGCAAAAAAAAAGCGACACACAGTTATCGTTTTGGCTACGAGCGTCGTAACCGCGTCAGGCAGAGCGGCATGAGAGGCAAACTGATACGACGGGACGCGCATGCGCACCGCAGCAGGCGTCACGTCGCTAGATGGCGCGTCAATGCATTCGGCCACGCGATCCCGTGGTCTGCACACTTTTGCTCACGCCTGTACCTGCAATTTCTCATGGGAACGGAGCAATATCTTAGTTCCCAGCACGCGCGGCACACGGTATTTTATCCTTTGTGGGGATCGGGCCGTCTGGCCAAGGACTAGAGGCAGCCGCGGATGACGAATCTCAGAAAAAATAACATTTATTCACACAAAGAACTTGAAAATGTTAAGCGCGTGATTATAACAACAGGGCTGATAGCGAACACTCCTGCCATCATCCTACGCTCCGGCGATACACACTGCACGCAGGTTAGCTCCCTGCCAGTCCGTCGCCAAGCGCCACTGCAGCGCAGCACGTGTCGGCGTGGCACACCCACTGCGCAGCACGTGTCAGTATCTAGTACGCACAGTTCCCACACGCTTTAGGTGACAAGATGATCCTATTTGTCCAAAACTACTCTTCGCTTCCCGTACAGGTACAAAAGAGCGAAACGTCGGTGGTAAGCAGTAAAAGAAAGATATCGTCCTTTCGTGTTCCAGAGGTCCCCGTCGCAAGTGTATTGACAATAATGTTTCTCGCAGCTTATTCTCTAAAAACAGCAGAAATGTTTCAAAAGCATGGTGAATTCATGATTGTAAAATCTTCGCTCCGAATTAACACAAGTATGAACAAAATCCCGAGCACCCGGCAAGTCCTTCGTGGCAAGGCTCAGCGTTTGAGACTCGCTGCGTCGCAAAATGGCAATCCGTGGTACTGCGCCTCTGTTTGCACGGTATTTCTGACGGTGTGATGTGCTGTGTAGGCAGATACACTGCTGCCTGAGGTCATCAATGTTCGCATCGGTGTGTTTCCGACTGAGAAAGAAATTCTAGAAAAAAAAATCCAGAAAGATTTCCGGAGTGGGTAGCTGTTTTGGTCGGCGTACATGACAGTATGAAAAATGCTCCCACCTCCCCGAAGGGAATCGTGAGGAAATGCGAATGCATTTCTTGCGCCGACACCGACTACGGCCATCACCTTGAGAGGCGCCCAGCCAGCGAACGGTCGAGAGTGAGGCGCGAGCGGACGGGAGAGTGGGGCGCAGGGAGGAGAGAGAGCGAACGGCGAGAGAAGGAGTGGCGAAGCACTGCACCTACCCTCTCCTACACTCTCTCGCACCACATGCTCCGGTTGCTAGGGGCGAGGATAAGCGCGCGCGCCCGCAGCTGTTGCTATGGGAGAGGGAGTGAGAGCGGAGAGATAACACCTGCCGGCGCGTGGACACCTCCTCAACCTATCCTCCTCCTCCTCCGCGGACGCCGCCGGATGCGCCTCACATAGCCGACTAAGAAATGCATTCGCATTTAAAACGTTCAGGGGGTGGGGGGGGCTGTAGCCGCATAAACCCGCCCCCCTGGCTACGCCCCTGATGCCAGGAATGTGCGAGTAACATCACTGATAGGTTACGACGTGTATATCAAGACAAACATACCACGTATGCTATGACACACATAACAAGCAGCTCTCGTGTAGCCACGGTGATCGTTGCATACTTATAGTAATATAGATATATGCGATGTCGTCCATCGCTGGGTGTGCAAATATGACTGACAGCTGTTCTGCTTGACATGAAGGAACCAAATGGTGTGACACCTACGTCGCTGAGCTGCCGTTGTTGTGTCACTAACATGGTATACCGAATATTTCAAAAAAATGTGTCCGAGAGTTCTAAAAGGATAGGAAAATGGAATGTTTCCTCGCAGCCTTAGTGATTGTTTTTTATCTGTAGCGGCAGATAGCGTGATATGGGTAGATACATCAATTAATGCAGTAGCCAAACAAAAAACAATTAACCTTTTGATTAGTCTAGACAGGTGGTCGAGTAAAATGGAAGAATTTAAAGCCTCCCAGCCAAGAGCAGATTGCCGCTCTAAGATTTACAAAAAATTGTGGTGAATGGGCATCTAGGGAGGGGTGTTTCAGCTCCACTTACGTGAAAGCTGGGGAGGGGCGAAGCATGCAGTGTGCGCGGTGTTTCCCACACCGCACACATCTATACTCTTTGCTGATTTACTCGCTACCGGTCCACTAACGCAGCATCACTTTTCAGATGTTTCAAGAAGTGCCGTTTCAAATAAATGACTTTACCATAGAGATCCATGTTTGTCTCTCTGGTTTTACATAAGAAACTTGAGTGCCTTGGTAAATTTCGTTGGGGATTCTGAAACAGCTGCTAAGATAATGTTTTAGGCAATAACTACGAAACCTTCAACTCAAAAGTGCATAGTATGAACGGGTGGCGAGTAGTGGGATTTACTCAGTTTTTGTGGCGCATACCAGTTTATGATGAACCATGACGACGACATGACACGCCGAGAAGCCGAGACCATAAGTTGATTCGCTCCTAAAAGCGGCTGCTAGTAAATATACTAATGAAGGGACGAATTAAGCCTGACGAATTTCGCCGGTGAAACCGAAACGTCGGAAGCGCGCGACGGCCATAGTCCTCCGAGATGTCTAAAATGATCGAGCGTAACTATATCAACCATAGATCGACTTCGCTTCGTGTGTGCGTGGGCTGCGCTTGCTAGTATAGCAAACATAGAGTCGTACGTACGTTAACGAATGCAGAACCGCTAGAGGAGCCAGGGTAGGGGCCAGTTGGTTGTACATAGTGTAAACTTTTTGTGCGCTACAAGTAAAAAAAATCGACGAAGAAAATGATACGGGACAACACATCACGCCTGTGTTGTCCCGTATCATTTTCTTCGCCGATTTTGTTTACTTCTAGCGCACAAAAGTTTACAGAATGCAGAACCACTGCAGTCACTGTCGTGAGCACTGACGTCATTCTGGTAGTCTCCTAATTTCGCTCATTGGCGCTTCGGTTTCGGTTTCACCTGTGGATTCGGTGGAATTCAATTGCCCCGCAATAATTACCAGAGGCCGCATTCTCAAAATCTCAAGGCGGCGATGGACTCTTCGCACGAACGATTTCAATTCTAGCATTTGGCCCGACCGGCTGTCTTTGTTTATTGATAATTGCATTCATTTATATTACTTAATTACTGCCGTAGCTTACGTTTCCAGCCATTTAAGATACCTGCCGCCACAGAAAACTACGAGTTCAGCAGGCAGATTGTCCATTTTCCTGATTTTTTAGGGTTTGCTAGCCCATTTCTTGAAACACCCTGTATATAAGCACGTGCGTACATCCATGACCAAAATGCCGTAACGAATGTCACAACATGCAAGCGATGTGCTGTATGGCATGAATGCATGTATTGTGAGATACCAATGGAGCAACCTATTAATGTGGGACATGTCAATGTTTATGAAATAATATAAACAACATGACATATGCCACGACCTGCGGCGCATTCACTTGTGTGAGACCAGCGTGGTTGGGGCGATTACCGGCTAGTGTTTTATATAGTACCCAGTGTTGGCAAGCATTTCACTGCCACAGCATAGTGTTGGTTAAATTGTAAGCTAAGGCTGGATAGTGCTTTTTAATATTGGCTGGGGCTGACTACCATTGGTCGATGTTGTTTAGGGGTGGCTTGTATTTGTTAACGCTTGTTAGTCGTCGCCGATCTGTGCAAAGCATTGCTAAGTGTTGACTAGTGCATGCTAATTTGGTCTAGCTGTGGCTAATTGTGGCTAGAATTGACTAATGGTGCCCAACTGTAGTACTTCGTTAGGGGATATATACCGAAAATGTCATGGTACAACATCGGTGTATGATGAACATGAATAAGAGGTCATAACATGTATGTCTTACTGTGCAAGTTATGTACGTCGTGAACATAGCCGTACGAAGTGTTCTCCTTTAGGGGCGTCCGAATTTCACGGTAGCGCCCCCCCTTGTTTCTCTGCTTGTAGAAATAAAACAGGCTTTGCAACGGATACACAAGTGGAAACAAAGCAATGGCGTCCCTCGGCCGCCATTATAACCGAAAGTATAACAGAAAGGTACAGCCTCTGGCACGACAGGTGACGTTGCCAAGCGAGCGAACTTTCACGCCTCTCAAGAGTGACAAGGACGTGTTTTACCTGTTGGCAGGGCAAGAAGAACACAACGTAGCTGCTCGACCACAATATATGAGTGGAACAGCCTTCCGCTACGTTTTCTGACCACCGCTTCATCATTTGCTTTTAAAGACCGCATTGTTGATCGCCTCCGGTGCTAAAACAATCTTCAGTGCTTACCCTTATGCGAGCATCCTTCCCCACCAACAGATAAAGGGGGCCTTCTTTAAGGTGATAAAATGAAACAAAGAACAAGAAGGGAAAGGTTGGCTTTATCTAGTACGATTTGGTCAGCTTTAGTAGGGCATTCCACGACACAGGTAATCCATAAAGCGCGATAACGTAAGACGCATGCCTGGACTCTTTAATATCCGATGTATCAGCGGGCTGTTGTGTTCACTTTCAGGACTGTACCTAGCCTCAAGGACGGAAAGCCATGGATACCGTGGCCGATCGCCAACGACAGCCGTATCATCAATGACGATGGCAGCGAAGTACTCGACAGCGATAAACTTGACTCCGATTGCATAATACGATGAATGATCCACAGTGGGCCCACCAGCGGCCCGACGACGCCGCCAGAGCCGGAGGGCTCGTGGCAGACGTCTTTACGCAGGGTGAAGCCCATGCGATTTACTTATAGGACAATAAAGTTTTTTACCTTATCTACCTAAGATGTCCATATAACAAACGTGAGGGGTGATTAAAAAATTGGGGCAGCTTCGCACTAGTGGTGCGAAGACTGTGGAATCACAGGAGCTGGTGGCTTTTCCCTGCTCCCTTTTCCTCCTCCTCACCTTCACTTCGCATTCTCCCCATCTCTTGCTATGCTGTAGCACATATGGCTATGCTATGCTCTACGCTCTTCGTGCCTCCTTTTCCTCTTCCTCACCCTCAGTTCCCTTTCCCACTTCTTTGGTATACTGTAGTATAGCTATGCATTCTCTCTATATATTCCTTTATTATTGCGAGAGCAATTATATGGACAGTCTCGACAGGTTTTTGCCGTTGCTGTCGCCGTCGGCGTCATGTCGCGTATAAAGTCCATATTGATAAGATCCCCAGTGCATCTTACTTTCTACCCGCGGGTAATAGCGCGCGAGCGGGGGCGCCGAGCGCGGCTGAAGAGATGAAACAAGCCGGCCCATCTCCGTCGCTCCGAGGTGCATGCGATGAGATCCCCCCGCCTGTTATAACGGCCGTCGAATGCTCAAGCAGAGAGGAAATGCCCCGCTCGTCTTTAACGAGCATGAAAAGACGCGAGGGGGGGGGTACCTAGAGCAGGAACTGCGACCTTTGATTTTACGAGCGAGGTCATCGCCAGCGCGCGCGTTATCTGGCTATATCGGCAGCTGTCATCGGGCGTCTCGTACACTCTTGTATGGTGCACAACATGTTCCTGGAGTGGCCGTATTCTCTTACACCAGCGTTTTGTAGACTTGCGTGAGGTCACATCCAAAAGTGTTAGCTGGCAACCTCACTTCGTATAACATTACAATTTGTTGCTATGCATTCATTGCTTCACCCTTGCGGTGAAACTGTGACTTCTTTTCTTTATGTTTCTTTCTTTCGGTCTCTGTGTGTTTCTTTTTCTTTCTCTAGATCTCTCTTTTTCTTCTCGTTCTCTCGCCCATACTAACGCAATCACATAAGTCCCATAGATCCTTGTTCTGCTACCGCACCGTCATTGCTTCGGTTCTACTTACCCCTTTGCACAAGGAGAAGTCTGGCAAAGTCATGTGATCTCTCGGCGGGAACGCAATGTAGGCGTGACTACACTCTAAAAAAATTCACGCGTAGCAAGTGTGAGTGCAGGCGATGTTTTGCAGGCTTGGTCTAAGCGTGGTGTGCTGTCACGCTGAAAAATCACGCTTCCTAAGCATGACTCGCGGGATGAATAACGCTTGCCAAGCGTGAGTGGAGGCAATTTTTCGCACGCTTGTTCTAAGCGTGGGGCACTTTCACGCTAAGCGCACAACGCTTGCTGTCCGTGACTAGCGACCTTTCCAACGCATAGAGAAGGTGTAATAGAGGAGCTTTACTTACTTAATGCGGCATTCTACTGCTCCTTTAGATGTCTTTCTGACCGTTAGAAATCATCTAAAATGAAAGCTGAAAGAAGATATTTCTTGTGCTGTATGGGCTTGGCGCCTGCTTCGAGGGTATATATCTGATGCGCAGCATTAATTAGCTGATTGCGAAAATCAACTTTCACTTTTCATCTTTCACATGTGCAAACTATAGAACGGTACATTGCGACAGAGTGAAATGAGCTTGCTAGCCGGAATATAATACGGAATACGGTTTATAGTACAGGTAGTAAGCAAGAAATAAAGGACAAGTTTTCATTAATTCACTGGCTACTCTTTCCATGTTGTACTGCGTGTCTGCGCACAGCTCAAGATCGGCACTGCGTTCTGTATTTACGGTGCAGCTCGCAAGCTCATGTTGTGCTGTCGCAGTGGAATGTTCTATAGTTGACACATGTGCAGGATAAAAACTGAAAGTTGATTTTTGTAATTAGCTATTTTATGCTGGGCAACCAGCATAAACCCCCCAAGCAGCCGCCAACCAATAACAAATAAAGCACTGCAAATATTACCTTCTTTCAGCTTAATTTTTACCACTTTCTGACGGTCAGAAACACATCTTGTAGATCAGGAAAATCCCGCATAAAGTAAATAAAACTCTTCTCTTACACCTCAATAAAGCATTAGAACTTCTCCAGTCACTGATCGAAAGGCCCCACATTGCGATTGCGGCGTTGGATCTTCGTTATGCACTGTTAAAAAACTGAGTATAGTTGGCAGAATGAAAACGTTATGGCTTGTCTCTGAAAGTTCTTAGTCACAAATCCAAACGCCATGGAAGGCAGTGCAGGACAAACTTTCATAAAGCATCTTGCACGAGTGCATTTGGCGAATCCTACAATTAAGCCGCTGATGTGCATTTTTTCGGCGCGATTACTTATATGCACGGTCATCAAGAAAATTAAGTGATGGATATAGCGCGGAGTTCTCCGATGCTTTATAGTTTAAATCAAAGATAAGGAGTTAAACAGAACGAAAAATTTACAAGAATTTTAAATTTGAGTGACACTTTTTAATTTCAGGAACTACAAGAACGCTTCTCTTTATAGAAGAGCAATCCAAAACACACACACACACACACACACACGCGCACGCACACACACACACACACACACACACACACACACACACACACACACACACACACACACACACACACACACACGCACACGCACACACACACACACACACACACACACACACACACACACACACACACACACACACACACACGCACACACGCACGCACGCACGCACACACACACACACACACACACACAAAGGAACAATAAAATCGGCACTACATGAACTTTTGATGTCGCTTTGAGCAGCACGCGAACTTTTCTCTGTACTTAACATACCTCCCACGGGATGCGCTCTCGCATGCTGATACGCAGCGGCAGCGCCGCCTTTACTACTGGCGGCTGCCGGGCATCCAACTAGCAATAAATCACAAACAGAACATTGCTTTCATGACGTCACTGGTGAGGTCACTAAATAGAGGGAAAGAGCGCAAAACTGAGAGGAGGAGGGTTGCCGCGGAAGCTCTCCTTTCCCACTTCGCATGCAAGCGGGATGTGTTCCTGCCCTCTTTCAGGTCCGCTGGCCGCTTCGGCGACGCGGCCATTCGTAAAATTTCGTTAACAATTTTTAAAATTTTGTGCGTGTGTTCTGAAGCGGCGAAACTTAAGCGGACCGATTGCTAAATAAGGCAAAACTCGATCGACCAAAATTAAATAAATTTTTTATTGCACGTTCCATATTAAAAGAAACAGAGACATACGCGTGAAAGTGTCAATCTATAAAAGCATCTTTAATTCACAACTGAAATATGGACATAATGAGCAAACAGTGGACCAAGAATATCTGAACCAATGCGAAAATTATCAACAATCACGAGCAGGACACGTCGTATTTGACTCAATCACGTTTGTTATGACGGCGCACATATTTTTCTTACACAATTTGACTACCAAACGAGACAGAAGTTCAGGGGCACAGAGAGGCTTGAAGCGATGAGAGGTTCTTCAAGAGAGAACGTCGCTGGAAACAATGTTTCGGCACGTTGACTTGTCTTCGTCGGGGCAGCAGCGTTGCCTTGACGAAGAAAAGTTCACTTGTCAAAACGTTGGCTCCAGCGACATTTCCTGTAACGATTTCTAGAAGCATCCAGTCCGTCACGTGTATTTCAGTGACAGTATTAGAAGTAAAGGACCACGAAATTTCAAACTGGCTACATGAATTTCATGAACAGGAAGGAGCCTAAAATTGCTTCACATCATTTAAGCTACATGCCAAAAGTAAAAGATGAAAAAACTATGTAGCCGAGCCAACACGCATTCAAGCCTTTCATTAAACGTATTTTGCCGACAGCAGGTAGGCTATCCTCTTGACCACTTAGTCTAGCGACACTGCGCTTATGTCACTACAGTCAGGCTTGCAGAGAACTGCGTTTACTTATGTACTCATGCAAAATTACTACCTGCTGAAATAATGGACCCAAATACTTGTGCTCACCCGTTGCCACTAGGAAACATGAAAAACCTCGGAACTGGAAATCGCCGTGTTAACACACCGCAAAGCCGCGAAAAACATGTGATGCCCGATTTAGTCATCCTCGTCTTATGCATGGTTGACTTGCTCGGCGTAGCTCACTGCGGCTTCCGTTCTCTGCACGCCACAACTTTCTGTCTTATCTTTCCCGTACTTGGCACGCCAACCGAGGAAGACAACTGAGCGCGATCCAACTTGTGATATCGCTGAGCGAGAGGCAAGGAGGAGCGGAGGCAAGCGCTACGAATTCAAGTCAACCACTTCCCGCGCTTCGCCTGGTTTAAAATTCACAAAATAAGAACTAAAACAAGACAAATAAACAAAAGAAGAGTTCTTTACAGTCAAATCAATTTTTTTTTATTTCTAAAAACTTGCGAAAGCTAATCAATCGGAACATCCACATCAACCTGACTTCGTTCAACCAGATCTTTGGATGCCCGGCTACCGTTACGAGCGTGCATGTTCCTTGAAACCGAAACTAGGACTAAGTTTCCGAGGCCTGGTGTAGTTTCGTGAACAAATCATATGCCCTTTTCTCCGCCCATGGAATTTCGTCGATGCCGGCACATATAACGGCTGCTTGAACGAAGCCAAGCAACTGCCAGAAGCAGCCGGATACGCAATGTCCTTTACGTAGTACACACACACAAAGCACCGATGCTTTTTCCAGCGACGTGTCTGGTTCCAGCTTCAGGGTGTCGCTGGGCTTTTTTGCCGCATGCCAGCTCCTTCACGTCACCCCACACAATGCACGGACCAACAATGTGTACGGGTGTAACCTGGCAAAGATAAAAATGAGAAATTAATTTGGTACCTGATGCAATGGACCATTGTCAAATTTCACTTCGTACAGAGCTACAAATACATGAAATTAATTTTGTCGACAAGGCTCACATTGCTATTGAGGCGTTAAATCTCCTCATACCCGGCTCAAAACTGAGTAGTGTTAGAAGAATAAGGATGTTTTGAATTGCCTCTGAAATTTTTCCTGTTACAAGATATTTTGCTCACCTCTGAAATAAGGGTCATTTTCGCAAGCCTTGGCCGCAGGTACGCGTCGTCCTCTCTGTATGATGGGTCCCCTAAGGATGCCAGTGTCGCCACTGCAGGTAAAAATTTCCTTAGGCGTTTGACATTCTCCTCGACCGTGCTAGAAAATCGCAATTTAGTTTCGAAGGCAAGCTGAAAGAGAAAACGTTCAATTAAACATCATGAACACAGAATACAGCGCACAGTCAGCAAAACTTTCTGGCTCTTTGTTGGTTTATTTATAGGGGCATTGGGGGCCAGAAATAACAGTACAAACGAGTTTTGAAGTCGTAAAGTCAAGTGTGTGCACCGGCGATCTGTTCCAGCATAAATTAAAAAAGACAATGTATTATAGAAAAGTTGATGACGTTCCAGAAAAACTAAAACGTGGTCGCCTATCACTTCGACGGTCGCACAGAGAATCTCAATTAAGAAAGTCGTGGTATTTAGATGCACATATCGACAGAACGGGCACTCAGCGCGGTGAAAAAAAAAAAGAACCGTGAACCGGGGGGATCATAGTGACGACATTTCGCTGTACCAATAAAGCATTCCCTGCAAATTTCAGAAACAGCGTTCAAAAGATCAGCTATTAACTATACAACTGAGTACCATACGAAGCACATCCTTTTCGCACACGCGACAAATTTGTGCTTTTACCGTGAAAGTTGCAAGTCCGAATTGACTATTTCAACACGATTGCTGTGCTTTAGCCATTTAGAGAAAGCAGCCTTTCTGTAATTCCGTATGATTTTGCTATAAGACCTCAACATGACCGCAACAGAGCTCCATCCTTGCTGGCACGACAGCAAACATTACCGCCCACCGAAGCACTGGCTCCACGTACTGGACCGTACGGTAAACTATTTGTGCTACCTAACGGTGACGTAATTAATAAGTGCACACAACTGCGACTTCACCCAGCAGCCTGAAGTTCCTGAAGGTGACGCAATTGTATCTTACCGTATAATGTAGGATTGCGGCATAAATATCTCGTCTGTACCCAGAGCGGTCTCTTGGCAATAGCGGCTTCCATATAATAGTTATAGACTCATGTGTTGCGCACGCACATACAACAAGCGAACTTCAGCCGCGATGTGCAGCACAAACACACAATTTTATTGTGACCTTAACGTGATTGTGTTTTGTAGAATATAGCACAATTTTAACACTTCGTAAAGTGTGCATCGAATGTGTGAATTTACGGTATACAATATCCAAAGTGTTGAATTGCGCAAATAAGACAGGGACTACAAGAAGAGACGACGACACACATAGCTGCGCCAACACATGACCACAACACATGAGTCTGCGCTCTTTGTGTCGTCGTCTCTTCTTGTAGTCCCTGTCGTGTTTGCGCAATTCAACACTTCTGATCATGAACCAACAAGCCCAACTGTCAGCCATTCTGGTATACAATATGTTTTTCGCCATTTTCGAGGCGCTCTGCGGAGGACAGAGGAAGCAGGCGCTGCTTACCCCTCGCGCGAGGCACCAGGCGGCCCCTTCATGGCGTTGCGCCTCGTCGCCCGAAAACGCCCACCGCCGCGAGCCGCAGCGCGGACGCGAAATTTAGCGCCGACTAGCCAAAGCGTACGAGTGCCAGACGCGGAGACTGGTGGAAACCCGGCGGCGAAGGAGAAACGGCTCACAGCCACGGCAACGAGAGCAACTCTCCTTCCTTCTTTCTTCTCATCGTTCCCCGTCGATCACACGACGCGAGTAACACAGAAGCTACAGTACTCTCGGACTGAAAAGCGACATCACTTTCTTTACTACAAAAACTTCCATGAGCAATTACTCAAGGTAACCATCTCATGTCGCTAAGAATCCGGCATCTAATGGTAATGTTGGCCCTGATGTAAGCGTTCGAGTCAAAATATGCCGCTATGACACGAAATGGAGATGTTGGAAACGGAAGTACGTGAATGACTTAGCCCTAAGTTTTCGCGTTTCAATCCGTGCGTACTGTACACAGAGAACTTGGCTTGACACTATATAATGTGAAGCTCGGAGATTAATAGGAAGGTCTACACAATACACCAAGAACGTCCCTGTTCAGAAAACAGATGCAAAATGTGTAATGAGCCAAGACATTTCGAATTAATTTGCTTAGCCAGGTATTCCAAGCGGCCGTGAATGGCAGGCGAGTGCCCACATTAAGCAGTTGGCAGAGAGTGGCGCCGTGTCTAGCGAGAATTCCCGGCAGTGGCATTCGGTCTTCCATCTACCGCGCTGCACACCACGCAGGTCCATCGATGTCAAGTCATTCATGAAGCTGTTCCTCATTCACCACTTTTCTCAACCACACAAAGCGAGCCGCCCGCCCAGTACACGCTCGAAGGACAGGCAGACACTTGGCAGAGACGACGTACAAAGTACCTGCTAAGTCAATGGCACCAACGGCTCTAACCCCGTTTTCCCACCAAAAGTATATACTGAAGCGAGCGCCACCTTTCAAGGTCCTCGCGTTGAAAACAAAAATAAATGAAAGGAGGCGCAAGTCACAGCAGCCAATCAGAAGCGCGTAACGGCGACGTCAGACGGCTGCCTTGACGATTGTTGCAAGATATATATATGCGTGACGAGGAGAAGTGCGATCGGCGGCGCGGACATTCCCTCAGCGTGAGGTTTCCGGTTCTCACGCATAGAATCCCGCATCACGCATAAAATAAAGCGAATGCACGTTTCCTCGGCGGGCGTCACGCTTAGCCTGAGGAAAACCACGCTTATTTTGAATAAATGGTGCTCAAAACGAATTTTGCGACGCCGAGGAGCGCCTTTCACGCTCACTACGCGTCAAAAGTTTTAGTGTAGGCAGATAGGCGCGTCGTAGCCAGCAATGGCGGCGTGAAACTACGATTCGACACTGCGAAGAAGGATGCACCTGTGCCAGGTGGTCGCTTGGCGATCAGTGTGACGTCATAGCTAAGCGGAGCAGCTGCGCGCTCGTAGCAGCTTGGCACGGCGATGCGGGAGCTTTACTAGAGCTAAGCGTAGCAAGGCGTAGCTGTGGTTACTCGGTAACGCGCAGTGACGTCATAGCTAGGTGCAGCTTTTGCTAATACCACGAGGCGCAACAAAAACTCAAACAGCTCCGTTGTTAAACTTACTACCGTTGTCGGTGCGATAACATCGCGGCCGCCGCCGACACTTTCTCAGCGTTGTGAAAAAGCGTCAAGCATCGTAGACTTGCCCGAGCCAAAGTCTTAAGCGAATTATCATCATTGCGAATACGCGCCCTGACTTCTAGACTTGCGTGAAAAAATTTTTGAGAAGACCAGAAACGTTGCGAAGAAAGTTCCAAACATGCGAATCTGCCTTCGAGAAAAAACCTAGTCTAGGTTTGTTCTCAGAGTTTTGTACCAACTAGCTCAGCAACAAGTTTGAAGTTACATCTGAACGTGTTTGCTTGCGAGTGCCAGTAGAAGAATTTCTACTCACATTTAATACTGCCTTGCAGTTGTAAACTACAGTAGCCATACTAATAGTCAAACTTGCCCTTCTGGCCAGAGTGCCTGGAAGCGGCAGCTGCGACTCGGTAAGCCGATGCCTATCCAACGCCCTGCCTTGGACAGCAAAAGTGAATGCGTTGTCTTATTCTTGTGGCATAAATCAAGTCTCTGCGCCTCTCAGTGTACCTAAAGTCCCTCGAACTAAAACGCGACAGTGCTAAAGAGCACGTTTCGCAGAAATTCCGGCGTTGGTGTCGGCGTCGTTGGTTTGAGAGCGAAAAAGAACTTGGAAGACGCTCGAGCTTCGCTTTCAAGAGTATAGAACGCGATAGCGTAATTGGGCCCCGTGCGCATCGCCTTCTCAATTGCTAGCCTAGCTTCGGTTCTTTGTGCATGCCTCAACCGTGCCGTAAGTAAACGAACTACTGTGCGCGTAATGAAGACAGAAAAATAGCTGAATGAACGGGGACACAAGAAGACACACAACACAGGTGCTGTGTTGTGTCTTCTTCTTGTGTCCCCGTTCATTCAGCGCTATTTTTCTCGTCTTCAGCTATGTACCAACAAGCCCAAATTTCAACAGTGCTGTGCGCGTAACATTCGGCCGTTTCAAACTGTCACAAATGCCTACTGCAAGTACACCTGTTAAATGCCCATTTTCGTTCCTTTTGCGAATCGGCGACTACGCATCTGTAAGGCAACACGCGATCATACGCAGCTGCTCACTTTCTTGTCGCTTGTGCAACTGATGATGATTAAATACGTGTATGTCTCAGAGGCTGCGTCCGAGCTAGTTGGTACAGCGACATTACGAAACGGGTAAGCGCACGAAGACGGGAACAAGAAGATGACACACAGATTGCAACTTCCAACTGATATACGACACACAGAGCGCTACTTCCAGCTGATATCAGTTGGAAGTAGCGCTTTGTGTGTCGTCTTCTTGTTCCCGTCTTCGTGCGCTTACCCGTTTCATAATGACGTGTATGCCTGAATGCTTTGTAATGAGTGGGCTATTAAAACACTTACTCGTTACGCAATTCACAGGTTTTGACGCCTGGCGCGATTCTACAAGATAACTTTCTGCGTTACATTGATCCAGAAGTGAGACAAAAAAACTGGGTTGGGGCGAAGCAAGTAGGGCAACGGTGTTTTAACTCCACTAACATGAAACTTGGGGAGAGCGAAGCATACATTGTTTTGAGAGAGGTTTCTTTGATCAGGCACTAGTGGTGCCAAGCCTGAAACTGGGCATGTAGCGCATGTATTTCCGCTCCACCAACATAGTCGGGAAACTGCGTCGGAATGCAGCTTGCGCTATATGCACGGTTTCAGTCCTTTCTTTATTGCATGCTTTTCTTTGCAGGTGTGCACACAGTTGCCCACGGCATGTAGGGAAAGGGTGTTGCAGCTCCACTAACGTCGTCGACTATTTGTTGAGCTATCTGTTGCCTTCTTCATCTATAGTTGACCGGTGCTGAGTAGTGGGATTTGCCCAATTTTTGTGGCGCACACCCCTTTATGAGGGACCGTGAATACATGACACACTGGGATGACAGGAGACGAGAACAAGCCGACAGCCTAAAGTGATTCGCTACTAAAAAAATGCCCCCCACCTCCCCGAAGGGAATCGTGAGGAAATGCGAATGCATTTCGCGCGCGCTTCACTCCATTTATATATACGTGCGAGCGATCGGACGGGAGTGTGGGGCGCAGGGAGGAGAGAGAGCGAACGGCGAGAGAAGGAGCGGCGAAGCACTGCACCTACCCTCTGCTACACTCTCCACACACGCGGGAGCTCCGCCGAGCTTCCGCGATGCGAGCGCCCTCACACACCAGAGCGCGCTCCTCCTCTCCACTCACTCTCCGCTACTCCGCCCGCACCACCTGCTCCGGTTGCTAGGAGCGAGGATAAACGCGCGCGCCCGCAGCTGTTGCTATGGGAGAGGGAGTGAGAGCGGAGAGATAAAAAATTACACCATCTTCCGCTAAAGGGAACCATGTGTAGATGTGAAGCAACGGGCGCTAACGCTTACACTGGCGGCGGCGTTGACGCTGGCGCTCATCGCAGCGCTGCGCAGGAGAGAAAACTGGGGATGCGTAAAGCACGCAGCGATGGAGCAGTGTTTCCTACTGGAACATGCCAATCGCTGCTAATGTGCAATGAGAGACAGAAGACTCCGACTGGACACAGAGACTCGCAGTCCGCTTTTAGTTAACGCGTACGCTGCGAATTTTTATTGTTCAACAACGCACAGGAGAAATCTCCCACCGGCACCACCTTGGAAGTCAAGATCCATTGCCATATATACGGGGTGGCCAGTGAACGGTTGTGCAGCGCGAGCAGTCGGTTTTTTCAACCAAGAAACTCGCTAGCAGACGCTGCCTGTGTCGGCATCGCGAGGCGAGAGAGGGGGGGGAGCGTAGGAGAGGAGAGAGAGAGGGGGGCGCGCATGTGCAGTGGGAGTGTGGACGCTGCGGGCAGAGATGCCTAGAGAAGAGAGGGGGGGAGCGTAGGAGAGGAGAGGTGGGACGCGCATGCGCAGTGGGAGTGTGGACGCCGCGGGCAGGGATGCCTAGAGGAGAGAGGGGGGAGCGTAGCAGGGGAGAGAGGAGGGGAGGCGCATGCGCAGTGAGGGTGTGGTTGCCGCGGGGAGGGATGCCTAGAGGAGAGAGAGGGAGAGAGGAGGTTTTTTATTTTTTTTAAAGGGGTTTGCGCATGCGCAGTAAGGGTGATCACGCCGCACACCACCACCACCGGATTAAGCTTCACATCTAACACCTGCCGGCGCTCACCTCCTCAACCTATCCTCCTCCCCGCGGACCCCGCCGCCGGACAACGCCGGATGCCTGACATAGCCCGACTATGAAATGCATTCGCATTTAAAAGTGTCAGGATCACTTCCCAGACACTCAGATTGTACCATCGTCTTCGAGTGAACGTAGCATGAACGAATAGTTCTTTGTAGAGCATAGCGCGTGCCACTAATGTCTTTTTTGTGATAACTATGGCAACTCAGAAACAGTTCAGCACATATTACTTGACATATTACTTGAATGGCCCGCATACTGCGACGAGAGAAGATTGTTTGAGCGACAAATGGACATTATCTGCCGCGGTAGGTTAACGTCACGCAGCGTGTTAGGTCCAATGAGCGGCCCTTCAAGAAAGCGATGAGTTTTAGAGTTATTATTCAATTACATGTAAAAACAAATTCGCCTAATAGGAAAGCACTGATGATTTACTATCTCATGTAAAAAGCCTAAACTTACCTGATATATGACTTGTAAACATTAGTACAAATTTCACTTGCTCATTTCATATTTGTGTATTGCAGAAGGCTGTTCTGAAGGGCGACTTGGTACATTACACTGCGAGCGAACAGCGTGAAAACGGGAGTGAAGCGGAGGAAAGCACAATACAAGCGCCGACGAACAACTGTGCTCAAGTTTATTGCGACGTGATATAAACGGCAAAAAAAAAAACTGTCGAAAAGAAGGAAAAAGAGACAAAAAATGAACTATCATATGGTCGCAGTGATGAAATGCACGTCCTCCACGAGTGATATCGAGGCCATAGTGATATCGTGACTCGTGGCGGACGTGATCACTGTGACCATAAGATAGTTGATGTTTTAAATGCGAAGCATTTCTTTGCGTACTGTAAGCACTTTTACGTTTCTATCTACGTATCTATCTATCTATCTATCTATCTAGCCGCCTACGTCTGGGTGCTCGGTGATGGCCACCTTAACTTACGGTAGACCAAAATTTGTATGGGAGGGTAAGAGGTACAGACGAATATGTCTGGCTGGTCATGACATGAATAACATGAAAATCCCGTCGTGTACGTCGTCAAACTCATTTTTCCAGACACGTGTGGCTCATACCCGTATACCACGGGCCGCGAAATGCGGGTATGCGCCACAGGACTTTGACAATTTATATCTACCCAGGAATAGCGATAACAGGCATGGGTAATTTAAATGGGAGAGCAGTAGGAGAAACTGACATCGGTGGCGTTGGCACTGGTAATTTAAAGGCGACAGCGTTAAGAAAAACGGACATTGGCGGCGTTGACGCGAGGAATACAAGGAATAGAAATCAGAGTCCCAGCAGGAATCGAACCCAAGCATTCTGCGTGGCAATCAAGCATTCTACCACAGAGCCACGTCAGGTCTCGAAACTGCTTTGGAAGAACACCTTATGCAGGCGTAATGTTGGTGAAACGTATATTGTTGTTGCAGTGCTGGCTATCTAATTTTATAAACATTACATACGTACTCCTATGACGAAGGAGTCATGTCGGGTTAACGTCAGTTGTATACTTAAGCGCCATCCATTGTAGTTGCTCTACGTAACACTATCCAGGGCTACCATCCTAGCAAGCACAAGCTCTACATATCAGCTTACGGCTTCTAGTGTTGGCAATATTCATGTTTCTGTAGGCATCTTTACGTAACTGTAAACAACTGGTTATATGAAACATATGCGACTGTTCAACATGTCTGTGCGTGCAACATTTGTGCATATCTTTAGCGTCATTTCATAAAGTTTCGGTCAATAAAAAAAATTAAAACCCAGTCACCATACCTCCGGATGCTTCGCATAACATCGATTCTCATGGTACTTGGGATCTGCCTATTTTTTCATTGTGTGCCCGTAGAAATGCTGCAACACTTCTAGAACTAAAATTGGTCGTTCTAACTGTAAGATTGTTCAGGATTTCAGCTACAATCTAAAGATTCTGGGTCCCAAGCCCACCGCAGGCACTATCATCTTCAAATCTGGTTTGCTAGGCTGTTCATATCTTGATGCAGTCAAGATTATGCAATACTTGATTATTCGAAAATGTATATAGTTGACTACCATGAGCAATATTGAACCACAAAATATACGTACATAAAAAACTTGATTCAAATGACAGCTGATAAAGTTTATTTTTTGCTATTTCGCTCGCGATACTCTGCGTGAGGAAACCAAATTTTTGAGGCCGTCAGCATAATTTCACCCTTCCTTGTCGGAGTATGCAATGCCACCATCCTGGTCGAGAAGGGGGGCGGGCGAATTGATCACGGGCTTGTTTCTTTTGTTAGACACAACGTAATCAAGGAAACCTACGGAAAATGAAGGTAATTAAGATGTATTGGACATTACTTATATAAGTTTTAGCTGTATACAGTAAGTGGATGGCAAAGCGACCGCTGCACAATTGATAGAGCATCGGACGCGTAATTGGAAGATTGTAGGTTCCGTTCCCATTTGTTTCCATTGACGTCAGAATTACTATGCTACAGTTAAAGGCTACAAATAATGTCTCCTATAACTTCCTTAGCTTCATTGTCTGTTGGTTTCATTACGTTACTGGCTTTATTTTCATTAGTCAGTTTTGTTGCACAACAAAAAAATCATGAACAAAATGGCGCTGAATTTTGTCCTCGCTACTACAGTGTACTGTATCGCTACACTGCACGTGGACGGGTAGCACCGCCATTGTGCATGAGTTGTTATTGTGCGGGTGAGCTGCCTTGTAGTTACTGCGACTCGTTTGGTGTTCCTAAGAAATGCTTGTCGAGAGGCGTGGACAAGCGTGGCAGGGTCTCCTTTTATTTGTTCGCGTGCTTGTTTGGCAAGTGAATCAATGAGCTTCTCTGCTAGTACAAACTTTCGTGAATTTCATGCCCTTTCGTTAACCAGCTCCCTCGAAGACCAACCCCGGCTGAGCCGTGGACGCGGCGAAAGCTAGGGTTTTTTGGAAGCGAGAGACTAGCCCGAAGACGATAACTAAAAAAGTACCGAATAAAGACATTCATTCTTTCTCTTTTGGCTTGCTAAGCGTCGAGCTTGTCATGTCCCGCGGTAGTTCAGGCCCGAACGGTGAAAACCCATTGTCTAATCAGACACCATGCCTTGCGCTGGCTGCATGGGTATCCAGAAAACCCAAGATCGACATGCCAAAACAATTATTCGTGGTAGCCATCTTGACGCTTTTCCAGCACATCTTCTAGAGATCATGCTGCTAGAGGCGTAGCTGATCGCACCTCAGACTCGCAGACACACCGCGATTTAGGTGAAACACGGGGCGACGCGTCACAAATGGGGGAGATAGAGGTTGAGGGGGGAAGGGGTTGAGGCTGAAAGAGATGAAAAGACGCTTTCTACGTTACTGGAGAGGGTGCACTGACTACGGGGACAAAAAGAGAAGAACACGACACAAGCGCTCATTGGGGGCACGTGCGAGGGAGACATGATGCAGGTGCGTTAGCATCTTGTGTGCTCAAGTGTGTGGCTAATGTACTTAAGTGTCTGTAAATCTTCTAGGCAGACGAAAATTTCGGCAGACGCCGACTGCCCTTGAGAGGGGGGTCGAAAGAGGATGTAGCTGTCACTACTGAAAGAAAAAAGTGATAAATCTAGGAACTTCGTAAAAATCCGTAGAATTTTCTTTTTATCCGTGAATCAGTAGGTAGCCAAGAAAAACAGTAGATCTACGGAAAAATCCGTAGGTATGGCACCACTGGTCGCGAGGCAGCGGCGCGGCAGCGTCTTGATTGAAAAAACCGACTGCTCGCGCTGCACAACCGTTCACTGACCACCGCGTATATATAGGCACTGGATTTCGACCTCCAAGGTAGTGCCTGTGTGAGATGTCTCCTGTGCGTGATTAAACAATAAAAAAAATTCACAGCGTACATGTAAAATTAAAGTGAGCTGCAAGTCGCCATGACTCTCATCGACCCTTTAGTATAAACGCGCCCGATCTCACGTCGGTGATGATGTACTGGGCAGAATTCACGGAAGATTCACGGTTTACCGATGAACCTCCGCAGTTTCGCCCACTCATCATCATTCAGTCCGTGGATATGCTGTGATTTTTTTCTTTTATTATTTCCTTCCCTCTCTTATCGAGCCTCTTCCCCATCCGCTTCCCCATCCGCATACAGAGTAGCATGCCAGCGGTTACATACACGCCGGCAAAAATGTCCGATTTTATAATAAACAGTCTCGCTCTCTCTGAATTTAAATAGTATGCCTGGTCCCACGCGTTTCTCGGCCATACCTCCGAGAGGGTATGCAACACATTGAAGTGAAGCATCATCATCATCATCAGTGACCAGGAGCAAGACGCGTAAGAAGAAAAAAGAAGAAGAGACAGCGTCCAGGTCAGCCCAGTTCTGAAGGATTTTAAGATGGACGACGACCACACCGTCTCCATGGAGGATCGCGGCGGCGGCAAGGGCACTGCGGCGGAGCAAAGCGTCGCCGAATTGACGGCGCAAGCGGCGCGTAGCAGCCCTACAGCTCCGGGAGCAAGCAGTTCAACCCGGAAGGAGAAATCGCGCAAGAAAGACGCCAGGAAGCGCGCAGAGTCCATCGACGTGACCCGCGAGAGCGGCAAGTGAGTCGTCACTCTCAGTTCCATTATTGGGAATATACAGTGCGCAAGTGTACGGGACGAATAAAGGTGACACAGCACAAGCGCTGGCTCAGAAGTGGCGATTTCTTTGGGACATACCGATTATTTAGACGTGCAAAATCTACATACCGAACGTGTGCAGAGGAGCTGGCGGGACACAGCAGAACGGAAATAAAATATTCACCCTGGGGAAAACTGGACACGCGCGAAAAAAGGCATCGCGAGCAAACATAGTGCTGGATAGTTATTTTTTTTATGTAAACATAGCGCGGTTTGGCTGATGCATGACTCTCCCTCTTTTTTAATGGTTTATGCTTCCACTAGTTCTCTGCTCATCTCATTTTTATGTGTGAAGAGCCCAGTCAAATCATTGAATTATATATATATATATATATATATATATATATATATATAATAGTCGGGCTTTAACGTCCTAAAACCACGATATTACTACACGGGACGCCGCAGTGGAGGGCTCCGGAAATTTCGACCATCTGGTGTTCTTTAACGTGCCCCTAAAGCAAAGCACACGGGCCTCAAGCATTTTCTCTTTCATCGAAAATGCGGCCGCCGTAGACGGGATTCGATCCCGCGACCTTCGAGCCCATAAGCGCCATAACCTTCGAGCAGCCGAGCACCATAACCACTACACCACCGTGGCGGGATTCGTATCTTTGAAAAGGCGCGTATAGGCACCGGGCGCGGGGACTGGTCGCGCCTCTTTCGGTGGCGACGGGGAACTAATGGAATGGGAGTGCCGAAAAGGGCGCAGGCGCTTGCTGCGGGTACTGCGGGGGCGCGGGGCTGAACGTTCGTTTCTCTTCATTGTGCTCTCGTCGCTTTTGTCGTGCGCTGCCGAAATCTACGTGTGCGCGAAGACTGAAGATTACAATATCTTAAGGGTCGGCGAAGGATCGAAAATAAATGGAAAACATAACAGGAACGGGGGCGTGCAAAACTACAACTGAGGAACAAGTGCAATCGGCGAAGCATCCAGTAAAGACGAGAAGGGAATGGGAGACGTACGCTCTATTTTTTTAATGTTAGGGGACAATGTTAACGTATAGACAGAATAACAAAGTATTAGGAAAGATTCGGCAGATCCCACGTATTGTGGGAACCGATTTTATGCGAATCAGCGAGTCTATGCTGCATTTTTTTTTAGCTTTAAGTCACGCGTAACGAGGTGGATCGACGTGTTTTTGTAGATGGAGTTGTGTGCACATAGTGTGCTTAATAAGCATGCCGACTACACTGACGTTTAAAGGCTAACTTGTGGTCTGACGTAATGTTAGCGCTCATGTTAGAGAACAGACGTCAGTGTTATTGAAACGAAGCGCACGCTACGTTGCGATTCACATTTCGTGCCGATGCTGTGAATATCATACGCGTAGCGTTGATCAGAGTATTGTTCCGGGTCGAGCAACGCTTGAATATAGCTTGCAGATTCATAGGAGCACATATGTAATGTTTATCTGACGGTTATAAAAGCGGAGCCAACATTGAAATCAAAGGGGTACATAGTAGCACAAACTTAGAAAATAAAGACACGAGAAAACAAGTACGAGGGAGCGTCCGACCTTTCTGCTCCCTCCTACTTCTTTTCTCGTGTCTATTTTCTAAGTTTGCGCTACTATCTACCCCTTTGATGCTAACCAACTCGCCCAACAGTCTTAATAAAACCAAGATTGGCGTTAAGCCGACGTAACGTCTGTTTCATATGAGTACATGAGTAATGTTTATTACCTTGTCATGAAATTAGATAGCCAGCACTGCAACCCCAATTGACGTTGGTTGCACCGACATTTTTCTTTCGCATAGGATCTTTTCAAAAGTCATGGCTTGGCTCTGTGGTAGAATATTTGATATCCGCTCAGAGTACCTGGTTTCGACTCCTGCTGGAATCCGGATTTCTATTCTTTGCATGCGTCGGGTTCACGTGGCTGATGCCGGATTTTTTGGACATGCACCCGCTTAAATTATCAATGTCTGTTCTCGCCGTTCCTGAGTCGATCCACTGTGAATCACCTGTGCCTCATACCAGCATCCCGCGGCCCGTGGTATACGCCCGGTATGTGCCGCACGTGACTGGAAAGATTTTCGCGCTACTCATACCACCATTTCACAACCAGACAGCCATGTTCGTCTTATTTTCGTACCCACCTGTGCCAATTTTGGTTAATGTCAACTTAAGGAGGCGACCACGAGAGCACCCAGACGTAGGCGGCTAGATAGAGAAATAGAGGCATTTATAGATAGAGATAAGAAATGCTTTGCGTTCAAAATATAAATAGGAATGGGGATACCTAGATCTAGCTCCACATCGTAGCTTATCGCATTGAACTTCGTCTGCGGGGTGCACTTGCGAAGCAGTTTGCAGTCGTTGTCGCTTTTATATTCCTTGATGTCAAGCACGTGGCCAGCTTCGTGCAAGCGGTGACCCTTCTCTAGAGCAAACGCATGAAAACGCGTACGCCGGCTGGTCAAGCCTTGAAAGCCGCAACGCAAGGTAACTGGCATCGCCATTAGTGCACGTGCGCTGTCAGTACTCGCCTTCCCGCCAGGAGCCCAACAGTGAGGAGCAGCGAGTTTGGCAGGTTAAAATACAAAGATGTTTATTTTACAACACTTTCGCCAATCGGGCCGGTCTCATTTGAAGTCCCGAAAGGGAGGAGGCATCGTGCCTCTGGTCCGCCTCCAAACGAAAGCAAACGCATAAAAGCACAGCACAACGCAAAGAAGCCTAGTCGATTGACGTTCCGACGGTGCTCCTGGGTGTGAAGACATGAAAAGAACATGTGTCATCCTTTCTTGATGACTTGGCGACCATTCAATGCTGCCACGACCGCAAACGACTGCGGGGGAGTCTCCCTGGAGCCCGACGAGTGGCCCCGTTATCTGAACACATGTCCGACAGTCGAACGCTTCGTGCTTTGTTCAAGAAACACTGTTGCTGCCGCTTCTCTTTGCCTTGGGCGACAAACGAAACAGCTTACAGCTTGCGATTGTCTAAAAAGAAACGCCGCCGCTACTACTTGAATACGTTGCCGAAAGTAGCAGAGCCTTCTCCGCGTCGTCTGCTTCACATGCCAGTGCTTTCGCTGCCGCCGCTCGGGGCGCTTTTTCGGGAGGGGCGCCGCTGGCGCCGTACGACGGCCGCCCGGTGCCTATACCAACACGTTTGACTGCATGAACGCAGATGGGCCTGCGTACAAGTATTCATGCGGTCATGGTTCTGTTCTTTTAATTGTGCATGCAGGCAGCGCCCCGTCTATTGTATGTACACGCTGCTACAGCATCAGTCAGAGCACGTGTTGCGTCACTTTTCTTCGTCCTGTCTATGTGCGCGCTGTTTTTTTTTCAACAAATCAATCTCAGTTTTATCTACAAATCAAAAGAAATTATTACAAACTAGCTGGACCGTTAACATACCTTGGCTAGTGGTCGGTCCGTATAAGAGTACACAGAAACAACTTAGCAAAGCATATATATATATATATATATATATATATATATATATATATATATATATATATATACAGGGTGTTTCAAGAAATGCGTCCAGTATTTTTTAAAAATCAGGAAAATACGGTATTTGCCCGCTGTCTTCACAGTTGCTTTTTCTGTACCGGCAGGCATCCTAAGATGGTTAAAGACATGATTTGGGACAGTCATTAAGAAAGTTAAATTAACTTTTTAATTTGTGGTGTTAGGCGGTAAAGTCACATGGGAGAACTGAAGTCCCTTATGCGAAGAACCCCTTTCAGCTTGAGATTTCGAAAAAAGTGGCCTCCAGTAATAATTGAAAAGTAATGAAGTTCTCACAAATTCAGTGGCGAAAGCAAAACCCAAATGCGGAGGAGCCCAACTACCATATTCGTCTGAGACGTCCAGAATCGGAGAGCGTCGTTATATCAACGATCAACCGACTTTGTCGTTTGTGTGTGGGGGCTGCGCTTGCAATAATAGCACGCATGACGCACATACGCTCACGAACGGGTAAGAACTGCAGCTCTGTAACCGTTGTCTTGAACACTGACGTCATTCTAGTCGTCTGCTTGTCGCGCTCACCGGTGCTTGGGTTTCGGTTTCGCCGTTGAACTTGCCTGAATTTCATTTCGCCCCAAAAATTAATACAGCCCGCCTTTTCTAAATCTCAACGCTGCGATGGGTTTTTCGCAATAAGAACTTCAATTCGCCCATTTGACACAACCGCATAACTCGACTAATTAAAAAGTTAATTTAATTTTCTTAATTACTCTCCCAAGTGACGTCTGCAACCATCTTAAGATGCAAGTTGCTACAGAAAAAGGAACTGTGAAAACAGCGACCAAATATCGCATTTTGCTGATTTTTTCAGGATCTTGGACACATTTTCTTGAAACACCATATATATATATATATATATATATATATATATATATATATATATATATCTTCACATGTGAATATGCATATTTACACAAGCAAAAAAGTATGGTGAAGTACCCATGTAGTCATAAGTCATGTACATAATGGCATTTTTACAACATATATAACAGGTAAATAGGTCCAACACGCTGACGAGCGCAAGAGGAGAAAAAAGCCACTATTTACAAGTCTTGATCCTGCAAGCAAAATATTTCCGCCCTATGATTAAAGTTTCATGTCACGTTGACTTCTAGGCGTAGTTGGTTCCAAAGTTTTGTCCCATGAAATTCCGATAAAGGTTTTCCATATACGTTATAGTTCGTAGGTAAATTAAAATTGGGCTTGTATGCATGTCTAGTGTAATTGATCGCTGGGCGAGTTGGTAATCCATCACTACGGAGAACTGCGCGAAATACACTGGCACAAATAAGACACAAGCACAGGCGCAGACTAGCAACTGAAAGTTTATTGATGAAAACACAGATATAAATAACAAGAAAGAAAGCTGCGAAGCTCTAATAGTTCACGTGGTTTTTCTTTCTTTCTTGTTATTTATATCTGTGTTTTCGTCAATAAACATTCAGTTGTTAGTCTGCGCTTGTGCGTGTGTCTTCTTTGTGCCAGTGTATTTCGCGCAGTTCTTCGTAGTCATGTTTAGTGTTTCGCGGTGGTATGGTGACTAGAGTGGAGGAGAGATGCCGATGATTTTGTGAATAAAAAGGGCAACCTTATAATCACGAAGTGCCGAAACTGATAGGATACGTTGTTCCTGAAGTTTACCATTCTTTCAATTACCATGCTTTCCACCTGTTATGTTTAGGGCTCTCCTTCGTAGTCGTAGTAGTGGTTCTAGGTTTGTCTTATATGTTACACCGCACGATCATATACAGTAGCTTGTGTGAGAGTGACAAAGGGAAAAATACAATGTCCGAAGCACACAAGAGGGAAAGCATTCACGTAAGGTATAATAACCATGAGCCACTTTTTTGCAAGCGTTATGGACTTGTTCTTCCCAGTGAAGATGCTGGTAAAAAAACACTCCTAAATATTTAAAAGAAACTACTAGCTCGATAAGGTTGTTGTTCAGGTCTTATCGGTTCAGGTCTTTCCTATTATGTATTACAATCTCGCCCAACTTTCAGTCTTGCTTTCGTTTATACGGGCTTACTTTTCAGTTTCGAGGTCTGTCCAGTCTGACTACTCGAGGGTGTTCGTGAGTCCCCGAGATCTTTTGTGCGTCTTTGTTCGTGTTCAAACAGCGTGTCGCAAGTGTCAATCATGCAGGACCAACTAGCCCCTAATCTGGCCCATCTAGTTCACACTTAGCCGATAATTGCAAAAACTGCCGACGCCATCCTGTGTGGTCTGATACTGTTATTTTGCTCGTGCATGCACTTTGGAGCTATCCTGGGAGTATACTATATGTGTGCGTGCTTCCTTTTCGCCAAGAAAACTTCGTTGTGAGTCAGCGCTTGTCTGTCTTGGCCGCGAGGAGTTACGGAGTCGCCCTCTATCGGACGCGCCTCGATTGCGTGCTAGGCAGGATACCGCCGCGCGCTCCCCATAGGATTTGCTGTCGGTGCTCTACAAAACAGCTCGCGGAAGTGCTCCAGGACATTTCTGTGCATACTTTCGAAGCGAAATACGTTCTGTACTGTTAAAGTACTAATTTTCGACGAACAGAAAGCACGACATAGTTTACAGTCACTGTCGCTTTGCAGAAAACGGAGCGCCCGCTTCACGCGGTCACAGCGATGGAGACCCCTGAACCGGCTTCTTGCGTGAAGTGTAGTCGGTAGCGGAGCGCAAACTATGTGAAATATATTGTTAAAGTAGAGTGCACGTATAACCAAATGGAGCATAACAGAAAGAAGCCTCAAGCCGGTGATCGCATATGTTCGCGGCGACCGACGGAGCTTTTGCATGTATGAGCGTCTGCATGTATGTTCGTACTGATGGTTTCACTTTCGCTACGAGCGTGTTTTGGCGCCGTGTCGTGAACTTTAGGCCAAATATATGAAAATTTGTGAGTACACAAACAACTATTGTTGCGAGGATGCTATCAGAGCAGTTCAAGAAGAATTTTGTTACAACTGCGACTTCAGCGCGCCTATGGCAACTTGTGATGTCCCGTGCCGACGATTCAACTTTTTTTTTTTTTGCGGTCAAAATTGGTGTATGTTTCAATGTTATTTGACATTTCGCCTCGCGCTGCATATTGATCGGTCTTCTAAGCGAGCAATTGCCGCTGCTTCTGTTATTTCAGAGGGTTCGTTTCGTTTGGTTACCACACAAAGCATGAGAAAATGCGTTGACTTTTTGAATATACTCCTTAATTATTGTGCATTCCACTGAACATGCCGCTCTTGATAGATTCATGGAGCAAAGCTTGACCACTTCGATATTACTGGTGGAAGGAGAAGTGGTCTACGCCAAGGAAACGAAAGAAGATACGTTCGCCGGATTTGTTCTGCAAACGTCGGCCGTGAACCCATGTGAACTTCAATTAGCGGTGAAAGAAAGAGGAGTTATTGCAGCAACCTGCAGCTGCAAACAGGGTAACAACAACACGTAAAGAGTGAAATGCAAAATTATAATGCCCAGCATTATTTGCTGAGTTGCCCAGCAATTATTTCATTATGTCGTGTCCGAACAGCATAAAGAAGTAAGACTCCAAGAAAATGCACGGGGTTGGAGAGGCCAACCTTGAGTTTGAGAGTGGCGCAAATAAATTTGGGCTTTTCAACACGTAGTGTTTTGCTTCATGAAAATGCACGATTTAAAGAGAGATCGTTATTGCCAACATAAATGCAGCACACATCAACCGCAGCATTTGACTCGCTCGCTATGTATCCACCAGCAAACGCTGTGCATAGCTTATGAAGGCGAAAGCCTTCGGTACATCATCAAACGGGAAGATTGACCGACGGCGTCCCGCGTCGGCGGCGTCAGCACGAGTAATGCGAAAAAAATCACCATCACGTGGTCACGTCACCATATCAAGTCATCATGACGTCACAGATTGCCCGAATTGTGACGTCGTTATGAAGTCTCATAACGTGATGTGACATGGTGACGTGTTGCTACGACATAGTAGCTTTGCACAGCCTCCGTGATCTGTGAGTCGATCACGGAGGCAGTGCAAAACCGTGTTAGGTGCAGAAAGTTTTGCAGTTGGGTGGAGAAAATTCAATACATCGACTAACGAGAAGGAGAAGAACGTGGCTTTCGCCTTCCGGTCATCTTAAAGGAATGCATAAGGAACCCTGTGATTTTTTTAAGTCCAACGTAGCTAAACAATGACTCCAGTATCTGCAGCCCATATCGCAGACTCTGAGCACGGGGCCGACGATCAAGAGGTCGCACGGGAACGCTCTGTGATGGTATCGCACGAGGTAAAAGGCAGCGTATTTTCTATCCTACGGGAGATAAGCACCGTTAGCCTACGGGAAGCGTGCGCGAACGATCGTCTCCGTGCGCGCTTTCTGTTACACATCACAGCACCGACGCAATAGCGAAGGTCGTCGTCGCGGAAGTGCTTTTTGTACACACGACTCGTAGCCGATGGCCTGCTTGCCGGTTCTTAGCTCTACAACCCACTC
The DNA here is from genome assembly GCA_030522465.1 of Rhipicephalus appendiculatus. Taxonomy (NCBI): domain Eukaryota; kingdom Metazoa; phylum Arthropoda; class Arachnida; order Ixodida; family Ixodidae; genus Rhipicephalus; species Rhipicephalus appendiculatus. Next base: position 80,494 of record JALIZH010007020.1, read on the forward strand.
TTCACGCAGTTTCTTATCCCACGGGCACCGGTGCAGGCTTACACCGGACTCTGTTGCGTACGTCGGGCACTGCGGCACCGAGCAGCATGTTCATCGCTTTCGGATGCAGTCACTCCTATCACAGTGGGTTCAGTATGTTCAAAATGCGAGAAAACGTCCGCATGCGAACAGACCGCAGCGCAGGTGGGGCGTGAAACTCGTTTACAAAGCACGCGGCAGCGCTCCACAAGCAGCCGACGTGGCCGCCGAGACCGCGTAATCCTGCCAAGCACGTCACGCCGACGGTGGCGCCGGCGTTTCCAGTGTTGGCCCTCGAGGCCACTACTTCCTTTTGTCTTTGTTCTGGGCTCACTGAAATCGTTCGATTATGAGTATTTTCTATTCTTTAATCGCTCTCTTTGCCCGACAGACAGACGGTCAGCCATGCACCTTACTGCAGTTGAGGTAGTAGAGTCTTTTCCTCTTGTCGAAAAAAAATCTCTTTCCCTGACGCCATGTCATGTGGCGATCAGGTAGGTAAAGAAGGTACCGCTTCTATGAACACGACCGTTTTGTGTCAGCATGGAGTCAACTGAGACGGCAAACTGTGTCCAGATCTCCAGACAACGGTGCCGACTCCCCGGGGAGGAGCAAGAAACACAAGCGGGAGCCGAAGGCCAAGGAACAGTGACGCTACCCCAGGCCCGTTTCTGCCACCAAGTGAAGAGAGTTCTCAGGCAGAATTGCCGCCACCACTGGGCCCTGCTTGCCAAAGCGATTGCTTCCTCTGCTGCGCCTACTCGAGATCTCGAAGGAGCACCTAAACCTTCGCATGTAAGAGATGTATAGGGAAGTCTCTGCCAGGTATAGTTTCCCTGTGGCAAAAAAAAAAAAAGAAATAAAATAATAACATTCGTGCTTTAGCCGACGCTTTTATACCTGCGCCATGACATCCTTTCGGGGCGGCTCATGACAGAAACTCCGCTACTTCATTCCATTGTATATAGAGTACCGCAAGGTTGTTGCCCAATGAAGTTGATATACGCAGATCCTGCTCTAAAAACAGCCTAAAGAAGCCTCGCTACTTTTGTCTCCTATTTCTGCGACATTTTAGAATTTTAAGGTGCAATTGGCCCCTACTTGCCTACTAGCCCGTTAGGTCGAGTGTTTAAACAATTTGCTTGATGCACCTTATTGATATAGCAAATATATCGACATGAAAGGTAGGTTTCTGTCGTCGCCGCCTTCAAAAAGTTCAGTTTTTATGCGAAATGTGGTGAGAATTAGGTTCGCAACGCCTATTGTGCGCGTTCAAAGAGTGAGCTGTGGACCATGAGTACGGCTATATTATTTTACGTAGAGAGAGAGTAAGAAAATCAAAGCCCTTTTCTTATAGAAAGATGGTTGAACGCTAAGTTTTCTGCTATACAAACTGAATCAAAGTCAATGTACAACGCCAACGACCTCGCGATGAACCCTAGAAAGCTGAGCGATTCGAGGCGATTCATATGTGCTTTGAATGCTACTTTCGGAATCTATTTTTTTGAACGAAGTCGAATGAAGACACATATTGCTTAGTTACATAGCCTTTAGTTCAGGTAGTGTAATATCAATGATAACAAACATAAAATGATGTCAAGGGCAGGGGATGTTATTTGAAGTAATAGTAATGTAATTAGGAAGAAAGAAAAAGTGGGCGAAAAGATTACTTGCTGCTGGCGGGGACCGAACCTGCGACATTCGAATAACGCGTCCGAAGCTCTAGCTACCACTGATCAGCTACGGCGACGGTCATCCCCCCCGTCCACTTTATAGAGTATATATGTGCATTTAAACGTGGCAGCGTCAGTCAGCGCTGCCAGTGCCATTACGGCGAGTGTGGAACACTCTTCTTTTGCGTGTTGGCGTCACGTAGCGCGTGATCTTACTACGAGCTGGCAGCTGACCAATAATCCCTCGCATACTACCTGAAGGCACCTTCTTTCCTGCAATCATAGCGAGGGTCTCGTTCTGGCAGTTTTTATGCCTTCGGTAGTATGCGAGAGATTATTAGTCAGCTGCCAGCTCGCAATAAGATCACGTGCCACGTGACGCCAACAGGCAGAAAAATAGTGTTCCACATTCGCCGTCACGGCTACCTGGGGTGCTGACTGAAACTGCCACGTTTAAATGCACATATATACCGCATAATATGGATGGAGGGATGACCGCCGCCATAGCTCAGTGGTAGAGCATTGGACACGTTATTCGAAGGTCGCAGGGTTTGGTCCCTGCCGGCGCCAAGTTATCTTAATTATCGTCCACTTTTCTTTTTTCGCATTTACAGTACACTTACTTCTAATAACATGCCCCTCTACTTTCCCTGGTATCGTTGCCTGTTAGTTCTCATTAATATTGTGTCCAACAAAGAAAACGAGCCCTTAAATTTACACATACGTTCAGTAAATGTAGCCGTTGATAACATGCGCACACTGACACTTTCACTGCCGACTCTAAACTTTCACACTTTTCCGTTGTGATAGCTGTTGTACATGCTAAAAGGCTCTGTCAATGTAACATGGACAACTCCCAACGAGGTCAACGGCAAGCTGTCGGCCTTCTGCGCCGCGAACGTACACCCCCCGATGCCCGAGGGTCGACCCAAGCTGAACGCTGTGGAGGAGCTAATGGTTGCGCCTCGATTGCCGCTGATCTGCATCCGGCACCTTACTCGCAGTTGCGGTCAGTACATCATTAAGGGGCAGATCATCCATCATGCGCATACTCATGAACACACACGAACATTAGCGGATGCGCAAACAGTTACTCCTACAAAGCGTTCAGCGTGGGTAACGTGGGCATCGGGCATCGGAAGGAACACGTTATTGTTCGCGGTGCTGAAGGTAGGCAGCTTGCCGCACACCAGGCTGTTCTTGCACGTGCCGGCCAGTGGAACCACTCATGGATCGCCGAGACCCGGCATGGTGCTCGCGTATCACGTCTAGTGCCTTGCCGCACTGATCGTCCAAGTGAATGCCTGACAGCGAGAACATCTGATTGTCGGGTCGATCGCGAATGTCACGTTTAATGCAATTCAAATACTACAGTTCGTCTGAGTACCGTAGCGTTGCAGTTTCCGCTGTTCTTGTCGGCACAACTGTGAATGTAAACTGTAGTGTTCTACGATATGTAGGTCGTGCGTGATTGTTCCATTGTGTGCGCAGATTCACAGATGCTTCCATATTGTGTGCGAAGTTGCGCAGATAGTTTCAATGAATAAGATGGCTTCCCCGCAGTGCGTTTTCGGCACCCACAGACGAATTAGTGAGACATAGAAAGCTTCGCCTTAACATGTGTTCCACGTGGTTGCGAATAAACTTCAGTTTACACTCTGCTCTCAACTGTAAACATGCGTATTTATCGCATCCTGCAAACTAAACACCCCAAAAAATGGGCCAAATGATGTTTTATTTTTTTTGTAAACGCGAACTTAAATGAAAGCAATAGGAAAAACGGTCGTTGATCCCTCTTTTCACAACCCGAAAATGATACGACTCGCCATATATGTAGCTGCATTGGTATTGGGCCGACATCGAGGGCCTTCGACGCGAATGCATCCATGCTGATACCCACTGGAACATCTCCACGAGCATTTCGGTCTGGCGCCGTAGTGTTTTTGGAGTCCAATGTGTGGCGACCCGCTCAGATTCACGAATGCGAGAGGCTCAGTCTGTAGCCTGAACTTCTAGCGCGTGATAACGCTCCACCCACCCACGTGCCTATGTGAGGCTATGCACCCGGGTGCATGTTTGGGGTATAGCCAACCGTTGGGTTTTAGGGACAGCACTGGGATCTTCAACAGGTCTCTGATAGAAATAAGTAATAGATATTTGGAGGATATATGGCGGAAAACAACGGAAAAAAGGACACGAACAAGTAGTGACAAAACGATGGTTGCTGTGCCGCAAGGCGGAGAAGGTTGGGTTGCGAACGTGGGAGCTCTTTTTTCCTCATTAAGATGAAATATTTAATGGAGGTAGGCACAGAATTAAACCGAAATATAATATAACAACAATAATGAAGTGTTTTTCAAACTGGATGGCGCACAAGTCACCACCCCGTTATGAAGTGTATGCTCATAGCACCCATCCCGTTAGCAATGTCAAAACAACAAGACGTGTATGAAGCACTCGCGCTAGTGAATGCGCGTTCATTGGTGTCGTAGTTAACGGCACGTCCGGCCTCTATGCTCTAAAGTAATGGAGTCGAGGGTTTGATTCCTTGGGCGAGACCTCAGTGAATGTTTTTATTATGGACAGTCTCGACGGGTTATTGCCGTCGCCGTTGCCATTGCAGTCGCCGTCATGTCGCGTCTAAAGTCCAAATTGATAAGATCCTTCAGCGCATCTTAGGTTCTACCCGCGGGTAGTAGCGTGCGAGCGGGGGCGACGATCGCGGCTTAAGCGGAGATCAAACGAGCCTACCCATCTCCGTCGCTCCGACGTGGCGCGTTTTTACGCCCAGTGGAAAGCATTTAAAAATGGCCCCAAACGCGCCTGATCACGTGACGGCACCGCGGCAACTCGAACTTTAAATGGCGTTTTCTCCAAAGACTACTTTTCATAAGAAAAGGCACATTTTCTCTGTAACCACTCCAGCTATCAAGTGCAAACTTTCGTGACTTCTTTCTCAATAACATGCGCCTTTTCTGAAGCAAAAAAAAAAAAATGGTGTTTCCACCAGAACTGTGTTTTTTACGAAAGTTTTTCTTTCAGAGAAAAAGCCCCAAAATTCTATTCATGAAACATGTAAATTTTTAACCAAAGAATGGTCATGCCTACAACTATTATTTTTGTTCAAAAGGATACTCTGGGCACATGTAATAACCAGAAGAGATTTCACCATTTCACATGTAAAATCTTTTTCAGAAATGTTCCTTCAAAAAATGAGAATAGTAAAATGATTCATTTTTACTATTTTTAGAATGGCGTTGTATTTTCTTGTCAAATTCACAAAAAAATCTAGTAAAATCTCCATTCAAGCCAGTTGCGAAATTTTGTGGAGTTTGCTTCAAAAATAACAGAACGACGGGCAATACTAGTTGCACACGAGTCTTTGCTAGCTATCCCCCCTTAACGAGTGTGAAGAGACGCGAGAGCGAGGGGGGGGGTTTCCTTCGAGGACCAGCGACCTTTGATTTTACGAGCGAGGTCGTTGCTGGGACGCGCGTTATCTCGCTGTCTCGGCAGCCGTCAGCGGGCGACTGGTATGCCCTTCTGCGTGCTGCGCTCTCAACGCGAAGAGAATGTGCGAAGAGCGTCCCTAGAGCAGCCGTACTCTATTAAACCAGCGTTTTGTAGGGTTGTGCGAGATCGGATCTAAAGGAGTTAGCTGCCAGCCTCACTTCGTATAACATTACAATTTGTTGTTATTGCATTCATTGCTTCCCCCTTGCGGTGAAACTGCGACGTTTTAAATGCGAATGCATTTCATAGTCGGGCTATGTCAGGCATCCGGCGTTGTGCGGCGTTGGCGTTGTCCGCGGCAGGTGTTTTCTTTCCGCTCTGAGTGGAGAGGAGGAGCGCGCTCTGACGCGTGAGGGCGCTCGCATCGCGGGAGCTCGGCGAAGCTATATATGAAAAAAAAATTAAAAAAAAAAAGAGAGTGAGTGGAGAGGAGGAGCGCGCTCTGACGCGTGAGGGCGCTCGCATCGCGGGAGCTCGGCGGAGCTATATATGAAAAAAAATTTACAAAAAGAAAAAAAAGCAAAAAAAAAGGCGCTGCGCCGTGCTCCCGACCGGGCTGCAGAAATTAGGCGCCTTTTCCTTCTTCGAGCCACAACCACCATATATAAATGGAGTGAAGCGCGCGCGAAATGCGTTCGCATTTCCTCACGATTCGCTTCGGGGAGGTGGGGGGTATTTTTTTCTTTTCTAAATGCCTTTCTGAGGTACTCACGCGCTCTTTTATCGACTGCAGCTCCGGTACGGAAATGGCGTGCGTCAGTTCTTGGTCGACCCCTACGTAAAACTGTTTCGTGGACTAAAATATCTTATTACAGAACGTCTTCGTTTGACACACTGATTACTAGAGGTGTTTACATCTTCGCAGTGGAAATTAATTTAAGGTCTTTCCTTATTTTAGTATTCCACTAAAGATAACTCTTCCTCTCGAACGCAAGTTTCGTTTCAAGCCTGAAAAATGGTGACTCGTTGCAATGGGAGTTCCTGACTGATGAAAATTTGTGCGGCCTAAGAATGAAAACTTGAGCTGGTAGGCGTGCCTTCAGCATTGGTTGATGCAGAGACAAGGACGAAGAATTAAGAATTACAGGACAGGCGCTGACTTGCAACTTGGTTAGTTATGATGTGCACCACGTAAGTACATTAAAAGCTCGTTAATTCGGATTTTACGGGGCCGGAAACACTGTCCGAATCAAGCAAATGCCAAATTATCGAAAGTACCTTGAAAAACAGTAAATAAATTTCTATTATGAAAAATGCAGTTCAATTTTTTTTTGAAATTTGTAAATCCGCCATTATTTTGCACAAGAGCAGTACAAAAGCCGCAATATTCGTCATGCGCGCGTCTTCGTCCACTGTGTGCACGCGGCTCAAGATCTCCGTGTCTTAGTCAGGAACGTGCTCTGAACCTTATCCATGAAGGTACTTGGAAGCACGAAACAGATAAGATGCATGAGAAGGACCGTACCTTATTACGTACTACCAACGTAATTGTGGATGGCGACCACGTCTTCCCGAGAGCACGTGGCTGTTCTGGGTTTTAGCGAACGCCGTTTTCGTTCCTTTGCGTCGCCCAATTTGCGGCACTTTGCGATCGCCGCCCTCCGAGGACCGTACTAATTAACTGGTTTGCGGCCAAATCTTAACGAATGAACGAGAGCTTGCTGCCATTAAGCAATGCATATGCTGGCCGTCACCGGAGAACACGTCCGTATTGTCCGATTTTCCGAATGAAACAGTGTCGAATCAACGAGCTTTTACTCTATACTTATTTTTTTTCTGGTAAAATTCAGTTGCGAGTCAGCGCCGGTCCTGTGCTTCTTATTTTACGTCCTCCCCCGTATGTGGCGAATCAACCAATGATTTGTGGGGCCTAGCCACTTTGCATTGTATATATATTGTAGCAAATTTTTGCTGCATATTCTAACGGTCCCTCTCGCGCACAATACCAGAGCGCCGAGCAGCTGCCCGTACGTGATGTTCCGGGGCCTCCACGAGATTGACAGCCTTCTTATGATCGAGCAGAGGAGACCGAAAAAGTAAGATGACCCCCCATCTCTACATTGTGTCGTGTTGGCGCTTATGAACGCTGTATGAGTAGAGTTATCTGCAATAAAATGTTGTACGCGCGGTGTTCCTGATAGTTTTTCTTTTCACGACAGACGAAGCGTCCCTGTCTAACGTTATGGCTGCCGTCCCCAACAAACACACAAGAGCGATATGGAGGCTTGTAATCTAAACGGGATTTTTCTTTACATTGGGCAGAAATAGCATTGAGTCAGCACCGATCAACGCCCCTCGCAATGCTTTGTTTTAATTAGGCAGTCGGACTGTCCCGGTCCGTGCCAGTTCTGAGTTGGCTGCTTTCTGCCGGCCGAAGCAAGAGTATGAGTATGAAATATTATAGGGCGACATTTCTGTATTCTGCCTTGTATTGGCGGACAAGAATACAGGCGCAGTGGTAGGCTTCTCAGCGATGCGACACTGCCTCGTCCATTAGCGAGAACTTTTACTTCGCGACAACAACACGACCACCCATGAACACACAGAGAGAGATAGATGATGTTAGGGCCGAAAACTGGGTCCGCTGGTTTTGGCATGATCCGCGCTAAAAATGCGCCAAGACCACGGCGGGCAAGGAGTACGTGTTGTGTGTCTGTGTCTCTCTCTCCTTGTCCGTCGTCGACCTTCAGCCTTTTACCTCGGAACACACAGAGAACGAACGCTTGTGTGGGGCCAAATCTGAGGTACCAAGTATGCTACTGATACTAAAGGCTCCCCAATTAGTTCAGCAGAGTGCCTTTAGAGCGTTATCTTCCTGTTTTTATGCGAATGCCGCGCCCACTAAAACAAGTCTAAAAAATTCTTAGTGCTTCAAGATGGCTTGAAACGTGACAGGAATTTCAAAGAAGCCAAGTAGAATGGCGTGTGACATAGCAGATACTCTTAAATTACTGCAGTGGGCCGAAAACGTTGGTCACAAACCATAGAGAAGTTATTATTTACCTACCGTGCTCAATGCGGTTTAGGGGTCCTTTAAAGGCACATTCATGCTTCATTGTAAATAACAGGTTATGCAGTAGGCGTTCCAAGGCGTCGCCCAAGGAACGTTTTACGGGAGCAAGTCTTCAAATGGGTTTGTTGTGTAAGTGACAATATGTTGTGGTGTCTCAATACGACAGGGCCTCAGCTCAGAAAGTATTGTCATCGGCCTGCGCAGGCGCCCGCGAATGGAGTTTACTCCCGAGCCTTCATTGTAACCAAGGGACCGCGCAGAACTCAACTGGCACCACTCCGTACTGTCTTCTCCACGTGACATGTTGCTTAGCGATGAATTTCCAACGCAACTTCCGCGAAATTACGGACGCGCTGCCTATTCTCTGAAATTTCGGTCTTTGAGCCACGTAGCCGCTACGTACTCCGTGGGCCCGGTCGCGACTGAGTAATGCACAAGCCAAGCTCGTTTCTTCGTAGTCCCCTGTCCCGATAATATCGATTAGCATATTAGCATCGATGATTTGCGTGTTACAGGCTAGCCCTGATGACACAATCCCCAGTTAAAGAGGTATTGTCATGAGATTTCTTTTTGCTTTTTTTTTACGTTAGACGAAGATTCGGGACCTGAGCACTGCAAAAAATTGTTTTTTAACACGAAAGTGTTTTATGCCAGGGTCCACCACGGCGCCACTGACGTATTTCCGTCACGGATATGGCGTTGTAAAATATTCACTAACATGGGGCAAAAAAAAAGCAGAACAAAATGTTCCGTCACCGGGAGTCGAACCTACGACTTCTCGCTCCACAGCGCGCGGCGCGAAACGACCGGGCTACAGACCGTACACTCCTCAGCTTACTAACGGTGAGCTATTTATATACATGATTTACCCTTGGTGGTACTCGGAGCTCGGTGGTACTTCGTGTTCTCGTTAACACTAGCGAGATGGCGCGACTGGCGCGAAGGGCGCACTTTAAAGGGCGTGGCCCCGTGCGTTGCGATGCGCGCCTCTTCTGGGCATGGTCACTTGTTCGCGCGCGCTTATCTCTGGATGGGGGGAGGTTTGTACGCCCTAAGAGCCTTCACCGCAAGTTTGCTTTGAAGTTACAGAGAGCTTCGCTCGCTGCAGTGGCTGCGTTCGCGAAAGAAACGCGCTGCTCACACACAAAGAAGTAACAACTGCGGCAGTTGTTCGCTCTCCTTTTGTGTACATTTGCGTGTTCGTTTCGTGCGTCCTTCTTTGTGTTTGAGCGGCGTGCATTAAGTGCCGAGCTGTGACAGTTGTTGAGTCGCGCTCGTCTTCGTGCGTCTTTTCTGCGTGAGGAGCGCGCTCCAAGTTTCGAGCTGCTTGCCGTTCTTCGCGTGATATTCCAATTTGTTCCTACAACATTCATTCCTTCGCCCTTGGGCGAAACAATGTACAATAAACGCTCAACTACCTCTGTGAAGACACGTTTTACTTTCGTGTTATACCGATTCCTATGACAGAGGGAGCAGCCATGTTTTTTTTTTCTTAAGTCACAAATGGCGACAAGCTTAGGTGTCACATATACGTGTAAATTAAGATTTTTTTTCCTCCGCATGGGCTTTTCGTAATTGGCAGACACGTAGTGATCTACGCTAGGGCTCGTTCGTTTGCGTTGCCTAAACATGGTGAGGCGACCTCTAAGCTGAAGTAGGCTCAAAACAGCCGCTTCTTTTCTCTGTCCGCCTCTACCGCAGAGCCATCCTTCCGATCCTAGCGAGTGCGGCGATCATCTGTCTGATGCTCATCATCATCATCAGTATGATCGTCTCCAGCCACAAGCGCGCCAGGTTTGCTGCCACAGCCAGGACTAATGCTGCCATCGGACCCGAAGGCGACACTGTAGTCACCACTACGTCGGCCACAACGACCAGTGTCACAACGGCCAGCACGGCGGAACCTCGAAGCATCACGAGCAGTCTCGTTCAGGAAGCCGATGCACGACAGACTGAGCCCGCGGGCGCGAAATCCGCAGCCTCGCTCGTGCCAACTTGAAAAAGACCTCAGCTTTCTTTATTCTACCTCGTTCCTGTGGAGGCACGCGTGCGAAGAATTTTTGCCTAAGCGTGAAAACAGTTAATGGATTCAGTAAGAATCAATAGTAACGATGTCATCGCTGTGTTCAAGATAATTACTCGGTATGCAGAGTTCCTCTTTTGGGGCGCATGTTTTCTCAAGAGTTGCACCATGCTTTTCTAGCAAATTCCTGCATGTTGACCAATCTTACTTACACATTGGCATTACTGCGCCAATAAGAAATCTCGATTTTACAGTATATGCATATTTATGTCGTGCTTGTCGGAGAAAGGAATTACTGATTATTTGATTTAGTTGGCGTTTTATATCCTCGATTCACCACGCGCTGCTTTAGGTTGCTTGAAGATGTATACATGGATCACCGAATTGTTCAATTTCTCACATAGTGCCTTCCATAATCTCCGTTTCTCATGTACTTCTGACTCCGTGGTCTTGTCTGTTTATATTTCGATGAGTCACGATGGGTACACACATTTTATTGAGAGCTGTTGGAGAGGTATAGGTGTTCACGAACCTAAAGTAGGCGATGCAAACCACTGGACCTAAGAAACAAAAAATAAATTCTTTGGAGACCTAGGCCGTGCCACTCAAATTGCTAGTTCTCAGTTATGCGTATTCCTCCTCCTGGGTATTTCATGTAAAAGCTATGATATACTCAGAAGAATGGACTGTTGGGCGAGTTGGTATTCCATGTTTCAAGAAAAGTGCGCGAAAAACGTGGGCGAAGAGAGACGAAGAGGAAGGTATACTCATTATGAGCCAAAAGATAATGGGTGACTCCAATTAGACCGCCTTTGGTTAAAGCGCATATGACTGAGATACGTTAGATACTATTGCATTATTCCCCCGTCGAAATGACTTACGTAGCAGAGAAAGGGAAGCAATCCAGAGTCCAGCTCAACACGAGAGCAGCTAAGCCAACCCGGCAGCAGCCGGGCCTTCCTGCTCGAAGAATGCAGACAGTGTATTACAGGACGACGCAACCAGAACATGGGACTACGGGTACGCGATAGCAATGTTTGGTGCGCTATTTATAAAAAACCCCATTTAATTAAAACCACTGTGTAACAGCCACCTAATGCATGTAAACTTTGGAGCGCTAACTGTTACAATGACCTTTTCATGGACCTCTTGATTCAACAATATTTAAACTGCATGTACTGAATAAATTGCAACAACAACGAAGTTCGGGGTAAGGTAGAAGCTCAGAGTGATAGAAATTCGATGAACAGCGAATGCCGCTGTCGCCAGCCCGCGACATCAGGGCTTTTGCCCTGACGAAGGCAAGTCCTCTAGTCCAAATGCTGGCAAACTTGCTTACGAGAACACGACAAATTGTTAAACGGTGAATACCGTTGGAGCCAGTGTTTTGACAAGAGGACCGCTTTTTTTTTTGTGGATTCAGCTTGAACCCATTGTCGTCTGCTTATTTGGTCATTTAATTCAAACAAAGCTGATCCTGCCACTGACACACTAAGATTGCACCGTTTAAATCCCATCTGTACATCGTCGAGATAAATTCAAAAAAATAAAGATATAGCGTGGGATGCACATACGCAGAATTCATCTTTACTATATACTCCAGGTTTCCTGGACAAATGGTCGTGATAAAATATTTCCACTCGGACACGGAATGTGCCATTGGACAAGTAAATTCTAGTAATATAATTATAGTAATTATAGTAAGTCTGAGAGGTCTCTTAGTATTCCTTGCCGCCAGTTGTATCGTACGCCTCTTCCGTGTCAACGAGCACCGAGAGAAAGAACTGCTTATGGACGAACGCTTCGCTAATTTGTGCTTCGTTGTGTATTAATTGATCAGTCGTGGATCGACCTTCTCAGATGTCGCACTCGTATAGGTCAAGCAAATTGCTTGTTTCGAGAAAATGTAGCAGTCGTCCGTTTATCATGATTTCCAATACTTTGAGGAGACAACTTCTTAGGACTATAGGCTGGCAAATCGAAACAAAAGTTGGGTCTTTGCCCTGTTTCAGGATGGAGATTCGAATGGCCTCTTTCCAAGTAAAGGGAATCAACACCAAATTTGGGATTGGAGTGATGACTGTATGACGAACGTAAATGACAAGTGGTAATATGGAAATCGTGACTTGTCATGTGCGACATGACTTGCATGCCACGCTCATGGCGCGCTCGCGGCCGTTTCGTTAGCTTGATATACACCAAATTTGGTATTGCGCGACGTGACTGTATGACGAACAAAAATGAGAGGTCCTAACATGTAAAACATGACATGCAATTTATGTAAAGCATGATTTCCTCTTTCCTGGCTGCTTCGCATTACATCGATTCCCACAGTGCGTGGGATCTGCCGGCTTTTTTGTTGTGCTTCAGAAGCTAGTTGTCTCAGTATATCGTATAATCCATGAACAAAACCCCCGGAAATATTGCAGCAGTTTAGTGCTGCCTGTTGCTCTGCTAAGAAGTATAGTTGGTTATAAGCCTTATTTTTGGCACGCTTTCTCTCTAGCATCTGTCGCTGGGTTAGTGTTTTATAGTTTTGAAATGTTTTCGAGTTGTGTGAAGAGCTGGAGACGTGTTCGAAATGGGCTCCCAGGATGTTAGCTCGCTCTTTTAACGCGAGAGCGTTAAAGAGCTCGTTTCGCTGAAATTCCGGTGTCGGCGGTTGCGAGCGAAAATTCATTTTGGTCCGTGACCGAAAAATCGAGAAAGATGCAAATAAAATACATAATAACAATTTCCGGGTCCGAGTGAGGATCGAACCCAGGCCGTCTGCATGGCAAGCAGGTGTTCTACCACACAGTCACGCGTATGGTTCGAAATACATTGAAAATAACTTCCTTTGCTTGGAAATGCAGTGAGAATAACTTGTTTTACAAACACACGCGTCCAGTATACATACGTCACAATACAACATGTAATATCGCAGTAATATTGCGTGGCACAAGCGTACATTGCCATCGGGCGTCACGACACGTGAATATCATAACGACTTGATGTTTAAAGCCAGCCACCCATTACAGAAGGGCACACACGTTACTGCGCGTATTCCCTTAACACCACGCAGTGGGTGCATAGCAAGTATCCACTAAGTGGTGGAAGGCACGCACTTATAGGGACAGGATATCGCTATCGCGTTCAACTCTTAAAGGCGAAGCTTAAGGGTCCCCCCATTTTTTTTTAGCAAGAATTGGCTTACTAAGTGCTGCCAAGATCCCTTTTCACTTAATATTGCACGAAACAGAACTTCCGGCTTGTGCGTTTTCGCAGTGAAGGATACACTGGAGTGTATCCTTTACAACACTATACACCTTTACAAGCAATAATGCCTTAGGCGAACTTCTCACGCTGAAACACTTTACACAAGTTAGCTGCTTTTGTCCTTCACGCGAATGCCAGTGCTTTAACCTGATTGAGATTTTAGTGATGGCCTTCCTACCCTTGTCATTGAAAGTACCTGTGTTTAAAACCAGAACCCGCCCTGTTTATCGGCGTGAAGTAGTTGGAGGTCATTGTCCCTAAAATGCTTCACGACAAGACGTGGGTAGCGATGCGGGCTTGTTGATCTGTCGTACTTCTTAGATGTGGGCACCAGAAGACAGGACGAAGGGAGGAAAGTACGCACACACTGGCGCTACTGACAACAGTGTGTGTGTGTACTTTCTCCCCTTCGTCCTCATCCTTTCGCGCCCACACCTAAGAAGTAAGATTCACGTCAAGATCTGTCGTAGCCCGAAACTGACGGAAGTCCTTCTTGTGTACAGTCCTTGACAAAGGCATCAAAACCCTCAAGGAGGCACCGGACGTCTTGATCCTGAGGTGCTCTGTTGACAACACGCCCATTAAATGCCAATAACTCATGAGGCGGGACGACTGGTTCAAGGCTAAACTTCGGCATCTTCTTGAGCAGGATTGTAGGACGTTATCCGGGAGTTCCACGTCCTCTCCTAGAACCAAAAGCTGAGACACCCCTAGACGAAATGGTAGAGGCCCGTGTACTGTGCGATGTCAGCGCACGTTAAAGACCACCAGATGTTCAAAATTTCCGGAGCCCTCCACACGGCGCTTCTCATAACCATACTGTGGTTTTGGGACGTAAAACTGCAGATATTATTATTATGAGACACCCTTCTTTCCTTGTCCTCTTTCTTGTTCAGCTGGTTAAGAACATTGGCCAGGTAGGAACCCCAACAAAGTTGGACCATACGAGCAGTAAAGGTCCTTAATGTTTTCACTCGGTTACAGCGACACACATACGAGGACAATCGAAAGAAAACGGGCAACACGGCGCCATGTTGTCCGTTTTCCCTCTATTGTCCTCCTAGGTATTGCGCTGTAACCGAGTGAAAAAATGAATCCCAACCAAGTGGCCCAACTTGCCGTTTTCGCTGCAATATATTCAAGGTGCTTAATGAACGGAGCTTCACTTCTGCTTTACATGGAGGGTCACTATTGTAGCACAGAACTCGTAAGTAATCCTGAAGAAGCCTAATCTGCCTCTTAGAGTTCAGCACGTAGTATCCGACACACATGTCTTGCATGTCCCGGAGACGGCCACGCGACACCAAAAAAGCCCAAGAACTTCAGGAGGTACCAGTCCTTTCCGTAAACAAAACGCGAGAAATCTTGCGCGGCAGAAGCCATGATAGCGCTGCCCGGGAACTGATGGAAGTCCTTTTATATCTCGACAAGAGGGGACGCCCGTGTTAGATAAACTTCAGTGTCTTTATTGGATGGGGAAATGAGGCGTCGCCTGTTGTAATTTTCAGAGTGTGACAGTGCGATTATCCTTTCTTACCACGTGATTGGTGGGAGTACGTATTGACTACGACTAAAATACAGTCATTGGAAAGTTTGCGCTCGTCCGTGTCTTCTGTGTCCTTGTGTTACTAGTGCGCAACCATAATTTCCTTCCAAGTAGCAACCAACTCGCCCACCACTCTACCTTAATTCAATTTGGAAAAAATGTTTGTTCCGTTTCGGATGACAGCTTGCATTTTATTGTAATCTTAAAAATAGGCTATTATTGGGCGACGGCCCGTACGGCGACCAAAGCGGTAAATACGGGCTAGAAACTCGCATTTAACTCCAACTTTTTCCTCAAAAATCGGACTATCAACTCTTTTTCTTAAAGGATGCCTCGTTTTCCCCGCTGCTTTCCAAAATGCCATAAACGATGATGTTTGACCTTCGACTGCGGATCTTCAAGGTCAACAAGCTTTCTCCTTTGCGAAGCCGCTGAATTCTGAAGGGACAACGACCATAATTCAAGCGCTGTAATTAGCGGCAAGCTTTCCTTCGATTCATTCTTTCAGAAGTTGCTCTAGTGATTGTAAACGTGAGTCAATATCACGAATGAGCTGTAAAGACTCGCTAAACTTGTTTTATTTCGATAGCAATTATATGGACACTCTCGGCGTATTTTTTTCCGTCGACGTTGACGTAGTTGTCACGTCCCAGATATGCATATATATATATATTGCCACGCGCGTTTCTTATTTTCACTTTTGTTGTATTCGGTTATCGCCCCCCAAAGACTGCCAGCAATGCTCAGCGCAAACCGCGCCTCATTGTTCGAGAAGCTTCGCGATCATTGTGTAGCGTTTTGTTAACCCATTAGGTCGTGACCATATGGTCACGCAAATCCCGACGAAGCCTTTCAATTTATACAGGTTTTAAAAACTCCGCCGAAATCACGGCAATACGCCTTGTGATAGCTCAGGGTGCTTCTTACAGACACCATGTGGCAGAACTTTTCTTTGTTTATTGGGGAGCTGCTAAAACAGGCGCGAAATAGTGTTTCTACCCTTCGGTGCGTCGGCATGTAAAGTCCTATGGATAAACGGATTTTTTTGTAGTATTATTTTTTCCAATAGCGTGATGCCCATGTCCCTGGAGAGTACGTGCACTATGTAGGCTAATCTCTGGTGAAAATTTGAAGTAGATTAACCAAAGTCTTCGTCATGAACAAGCGTGTTGTTTTACGTGTTACCATATGGTCACCCTAGCCCTTTAGGCTCCGTATTTTGGTTAAGTTTCTTCCTTCGTTTTACGCTCCTTGTAGGGTGATTCCAATACACTCGCGTGCCAATTTATTGTATGCCCAGGTTTACTTTAAATGCTACAGCCAGAATACTCGAAGAGGACGATAAAGATGTGTAGGCAATCTACAATTAGCTATCGGAGGCTACCACCTACTCAGACGAAGATTTCGCAAATCAGGATTCTGGTAGTCTCATAGACAACCTACGTATGTATATTATATAATAACTGTTGGGATTTAACGTCCTGAAATCACGACATGATTATGAGGGACGCCGTAGTGGAGGGCTCCGGAAATTCGGACCACCTCAAGTTCCGTGCACCGAAGTCGTAGACAACCTAACAAGTAGGCAGCTTAAAGCAGGTGCTAAAACGGTGCTTGCTGACGGCTGTCGCATCGGTGGATGCGACTGTGAGGAAGATGGAGCAGAGTATGAAAAACAAGGCGATGGATCACCAAATATCTGCTTAGGTGTAGGAGATAAAAGCCCTCAGGCGGAGTTATCTTCAAGCAAACAGAAGATCCAAGTGCCTCGCCCTAATGCCGTTACCCAATATAACTGCCTGACGGGAAGCACTGACCAGATGAATGGGAACGTAGATGCCTACCGGATTTCAATTCATCGCAGGACACGGTGGTGAGCGACATTCACTTTGCGGCCTAGTCATAATCAGATTGCGGGGCTTACTCGCAGCACATGATGTAACGTCACTCAACTTGAATTCCGGACGCAAATCCCTGAAAGCTACATGACAAGATGAGATAACAAGCCAAAAGGAACTGGTCGTCGAAGAACGTCGACGCTTGTTGACAGTGCGGCTTGTGGTCCACATGTTGAATGACCAAACAGTCCACTTCGCTGAAGCTGTGCCTAACGGCAAAAGGCGCAGGTGCGCTTGAGACAACTGCAACAGGACGGCGACCACACAATGCAATAAATGCGACGCCGGCATATGCATTGCGTGCTTCACGTTATTTTACAAGAAGTGCCTAACAAATCATTAATTTTTTTTCGCGTTGTGTCAAGGCCTGAAACAAAATTCCTCCCTTTGTGATTTTTGCTGTAGCCTAAGGGCCTAGCGTGACCATATATATGGTCATGGGTCATATTTGGTAAACTATGAGGTCGTTCACGATGGAATTCTCAGTGTGATCTATACAGATGTAGATACGATAAAAAAGCACATCTGATTTCACAAAACTCATAAAAAAAGGAAACCGGTCCCTAATGGGTTAAGATTGCGCGCAAGACGCGAACACTCGAGCTTATTCCAGAGCTTGCGCGACAACCAGTGATAAGGCTGGAATATTCGATGAAACACGTATAAATGCCGACGCACTTCACAGCTTGTCAGTTTTCCGACGACTGACGCTCTGTTCGCCGCTAGCAGTGCCAGTGTGCATTGCTGTAGTCTGCCTTTCAGTTTCACGGCCACAAGTTTGGCCAAATATAGAGTTTCTGCTTGACGCGCCGATTGTTGCCTTCGTCGACGTCACGACCACGTGAGGTCGACGAAGGCAACAATATATATATATATATATATATATATATATATATATATATATATATATATATATATATATATATATATATGAGTGTGTGTGTGTGTGTCTACATAAATGCACACATACCGGACATGACGGCGACGGCAAAAATTCGTCCAGAGTGTCCATATCATTGCTATCGCCATAAAATCGCAATAAACATATTCTGGACGGTTTTACTAAACTTTAAAACAGACCCCCGGAAGGCGACCAAGGCGTTGCTGAAGTTTCTGCGGTCAACTGGACTCGCTAAACGGCTATGACACTCCTGTGCTCGAGTGTGTGTTTGTGTGTGTGTTCGCGCGTTTTTTTTTATCTTCTCTTTTCTCTCTTTCAATATCCTTTTCTTTTTTTATACATTTTCTGACTTTCCTTCCTTCCTTGCCTTTCTATCCCGCCTTACTCCTTCCCCAGTGCAGTGTAGCAAACGGGACATTTTCTTCAGGTTAACCTCCCTGCCTTTCCCTTAACCTTTCTCTCTGTCTCTACAACCGAGTCCATGCGGAGAGACTGCTTGCCTGGTATGCTTTTACAATTGTCTTTTGAAGGGTTACGTGTACATATTCTTTAGACGTTCAAAATAAACTCTTCGTGGTCAGCGCTCGTCTGTGTCTTATTGTTTCTCGGTCTTTCATTCTCGTCAGTTTTGGGCTGCAATAACACATGCGCGAGATCCTGAGCCAACTAACTCACACTATACTCTGTTTCACCACTACCGTTCAGCACTGCCAAAGCTACGGGGTGTAAACGAGCCACACGCTTGCGCAGGAAAACATAGATCCAGATATAATTGCCTTGTAATTGGCAAGGTTGAGAGATTTGCCCTTGTTTAGCATCTGCTTCTGCACATCAATAAGTAATTTGTTTATTCTTCATCGCATTTACGTCGTATTTCTTTAATTGTTGTATCGGTAACCGTCAGTAACTGTGGTTAAAAATCAACATGGCAGCGCCCATGCAGACGTGACCACCCGCTTCGATCCGAACTTGCCCTTGACGCTCGCCCAAAGCGCTCACACCAACAAATGAATGGTGTAATGAGCTATCGCTTTGCGTCATCTCACGATTAGGACAACTCATCAGGTACGCTCTGTCGATATTGGCGAGATAAGGTATTGCTTTAACCACGCCTGCTAAGCCTAACGCGACGAGAATTTGATAGCGGTTCATGGAAATAGCGCAATGTAGTCACGAATACATTGCTGCCGAAGCTCCAAGACATAAATCTAAAGCAAATACAAGCGTCTGTTTGGAACTTACGGGCCACAGAGCGCACCACGACGACGTGATAAACTCGAGGCGGAGAGCAGCAGCCTCGATGAGTGCAGCCATGTTCAATTTTTTCGGCGCTGCCGTCTGCTCGCTGAACGTGTGCGCGCAGACGCCAGGGGGATGCTAGCAGACGACGCGGTGCGGATGAATACATGTGGAGGGGCTAATCGCCCTTCCTATTGGCTAAGGGACCCTGTAGCCTCCACAGTGCTGAAGGGAACTTCTGAAACAGAGTATAGAGTACTGCTAAGAGTTCATGCTCGCGGGAAAATCCTTTAGGTCATCATCTGAAGCATCATTCACGGTGTGGCATCGTGAAGTGGGCAGTGGGAGTGATGCGTTTGTCCCCAATGCTACAAGGCTTACTATAATTTCAGTAAATGGGTCTTATTCTTTATATGCACTAGACGGGGCCCTATGCACTTGCCATCTTGGTGGCCTTACAGCCACTTCCGATGACCTCAGTAAGGCACTTCGACACAATGAACGGTGAAATGTTTTGAGCTTTCTTACTTAGTCTTTCACAATGAATAACACGGTTCTTAGTGAATGTCTCTTGCTTCTCCAAAAGAAACCGGGAGGTCGAATCGGTGCGCCACCTTCTAGGGGGGCGATCTGCTAAACAAGCGTTCGAGGATTCTATGGAAACAAGGATCCGTTCGGTGACGGCGCCTACCGCCACCACGGAACCCAACATAGGGGACGTACGTGGCAGAACATTTCAACAGGTTCAGCACAACGACGTTACTTTAATCCAGTACGGTATATCAAAGATGAGATAGCTAAACAAGGTAAACTACGCGAGAAACACCTGGAAGTGGAATGGCGAACTGCACAGGAAAGAGAAGGCGTGAGAGAAAGACGAAGATGTGAGATGGTAAAGAGAGATAAGAAAAGGCGACTGCCTGTTTCCTCTGCGTGAGTCAGACCAGCAGGGGTGACGT
>JALIZH010007021.1:0-31747 GCA_030522465.1 Rhipicephalus appendiculatus
CCTCTAACAGCAGCCCACATTTTGAACATTTAGATACGCCTTGAAACTAAGCTAAAAAATATTTGTCGGGGTAGACCAAACAATATAACTCTCATCGAACTTGAATGTTCAGTGGTACACCTTCGCGCATTTCGTACAATCGCTAGCTGTAGTAAATGTGCGCGCAAGCTAAAAGAAATTGCGCTTAGAAACGGTGTTAAAAGACAGTATCCTCACACACACAGAGAGGCGCCCATTACCTGCGTCTGGCCGCCGGCTTTCTCTTGGACGGAGCTCCGCGATAGAGACACGGCGCAAGGGTAGCAGCCCAGAAATGACGTGATCACATTGGCCGCGCCCAATGCGTTCAGCTCCTGCATGAGATAGAAGAACGAAAAAAATAAAGTGAAGGAAATACAGAGCAAAGAAGACGGTGAACGGTGGCGAATAATAGAGCGGATTATTAACATAATTTGGCTTTCCGGGTCGAAAGTGGTCTACCAACACGTCATAGCGTTGAAGCGCATCTGCTACGCCGACAATGCATGTTTGAAACACACAAACACACAGACACACACACACGCGCGCGCACACACACACACACACACACACGCACACACACACGCACACACACACACGCACACGCACACTATTTTGCTATTCTCGTTCTCAAGCAATTTACAGCCACGGCCGCAAAGGGCATGCTCAGCATACGCAGTGCAATGGCCGCATCCACAGCATTTCTACCTAAAGCAACACATTATTACTTGAGAAAAATTTCTCCAAATAAAATATCTGCTGTGCTACTTAAGTACCCACTGCCATTACCATACCTTCCAAAGTACACTTTCCTTTCTAGCGTAGCAGCGCGCCGCCTACGTGACATTCCGGGGTTACTCGCTCAAAAAAATTCCCCCATCTCCCGCTAAAGGGAACCATGTGTGGATGCGAAGCAGCGGGGAGATAATTAGCTTGAGCGGGAGGAACGTCGCCGCTCTCATTTCACGGCAGCGGTCCGGGCGCTCATCGCGGCGCTGCACAGGAGAGAGAATGAGGCGCGCGCGTTCCGTCATTTTCATACGGCGGAACTACCGTGGCGCCCCCCAGCGGAGTATGCAGCTGTCACACCACCTGTCGTGCCCGCCGCTGCGTAGAGGATTTCTAGAGGTAAGGACGGGGGGGGATCGTAGGAGAGGAGAGAGAGGGGACGTGCGTGCGCTGTGGGGGTGTGGGACGTGAAAGCAGCTCCGTAGAGTAGAGGATTCCTAGAGGAGAGGAAGGGCGTGAGCGTAGGAGAGAGAGGGGGGAGGGGACGCGCATGCCCCCTCCAAACACATGCAAGCAAGATTAAGGAATGGGGTCAACCTGGGCGACAGACACCACCTGCCTAGCCATTGCTAAGCAGCCTCTCTGTGCTCTCGGCCATGACTCAAGGAATGGGGTCAACCTGGGCGACAGACACCACCTGCCTAGCCATTGCTAAGCAGCCTCTCTGTGCTCTCGGCCATGACTCTGGTGACTGTAGTAGTGGTTGACGGCCTTCACATTACTACAGTGTTCTGGTTCGCATAATGGGTGCTTCCCTACTTCATGACAGTGGCCGGACGCGGGACGCCGGACGGACAGAGCCCCGAGCATAAGATGCTTCGCATCTAATAACAATCAATTTTACAATGTCACCGCGGCATAAGACGACGTGTCTGACCTGGTTGGGGTCTATCTGGTAGTGGTGCCTCTTGGCGAAAAGCTTGGCCATCGAAAGGGCGATGGTGAAAGAGACGATGGCGATCACGAATCCGTTCAGAATGAGCTTCGCCATGAGGTCGACACGAGGCACCGAAGGCGTGGGGAAACTGAAAGGAAAGGTTTTAGGATGAAGAGAATGGCTAAGTCCCAGCCGGGAAAAAAAGAAAAAAAATAATACTAGTAATCGAGTACTATGTAGTATTCCCAGACACGCGCCGATTATTCCTTTTTTTTTCTTTTTTTTTCTTTTTTTTTCAGCGCGCACTATCACGAAGTTTGGCAGTCAGTGGCCCACCAGAAGAACGAAATAGCGTGCATTCGAACTAGTGGTAGCCCATTAAGCTTGAGAGATGGATCGTATTATTATTCTAGTGCCTCTTTGCACACCTCTGCGACAGGTTCTCTAGACGCCATTACTTTGTGCGCTGATAGCAAGCTTTACTGCAAGAGAACGTGTCCCTGCTTTCACTCGACCATTGCGACAACGATACAAACTGAGATTTTTGTTGTATATGTATGAAAAGTCAAAATAGCTTCAGTTTAAAGCTTTGTGGTGTTTTTCGCACAATGCTTTTGGAGACAAGTACTGAAGCCCATTTAAGCATCAGTAACAGGCTCACAGCTGATATCGGAAACATCGAATTCTACGGCGTACGATAAGTGAAAGTGTGAAAGAAATCGTGGCAGAGGTGGAATTTCGTGTCAGGGTTGTTTTCACGTTGGGTGGCATTCTCGCACATTCACGGGAAGGACAGCATATGTTTGATCAGTGAGTCTGTTTTCTGCAGAATGACGCGACAGTCGGGACCACCGCTGTGTGCAATGTATTTTCTGTAATATCTCAAAATGACGTCGCTGGTTCTGCCACAGTAACCGGAATTTTGTTATTTCGGGTAGATTTAAGAAGGAAAGGAAAAAAAAGAAACCACACAGGATACTTACCCCGTAGGTACGAATCCTATAACACGTACTCCATACGTAGCATCGAACTCGAAGAAATAGCTGATTGCAGTTGCAGCAATTATCTGAAAAGACAGGACATTCACGGAGGCTCTTCAGAGGGCGGCTGTTGAAATCAATCAATCAATCAATCAATCAATCAATCAATCAATCAATCAATCAATCAATCAATCAATCAATCAATCAATCAATCAATCAACCAATCAATCAATCAATCAATCAATCAATCAATAAATCAGCTTTACTCATTCTACATACTACATATTTCAGCCAACATCCAAAAAGCCTAGCTGCACATTCAAGACAAGCTGAATCAACCGGTAGACCACAGGAACGTACTCAACAAAATATAAACGAAACGAAAATCAACGTGACATACATAAAGAATGACTAATTCACAACACAACCAACAATTAGCGCCGGGCATTTAAGTAAAAGGGAAAAAATACTAACGCATCAAACCTTTTTAGAAGGTCACTCTCAAATGCTTCGTTTCCGCTTAAATACTTTGAAAGATAATTTCACTAGTGGCAATCGGTTCCGAACCTTTAGCAAGCACTTTCCCGTACAGATTGTGACGTATCGGTAGACTGTAATTATCATTGGATGCTGGCATCGTGTTTCGGAGTGTATAGCAGTGCGACGACATAGCCGCGAAGCAACCACGCCTGCTACAGATCAACCACTCAAATTATATAACACTATTCGCGCGAACGAGTGAGGTCGCAAGTAAGTAGACCATCCATCTATACTTGTTTACACATTTATCGTCTACACATGTGCAGCCAACCTCAGTTGTCTACAAACACTTTAGGCATGTTGCAGAACAAGTTTCAAGGTCCCTTATGCGGTTACCTAAGACGGCTCGAAGGCGTAAGGGACTGTACATGCGCTATCCGCACACCCGCACCGCACGTGGCGGGACACCTGCCGCACGCAAGCGGCGGGCGAAAGAGCGTCGCCGATTCGCTCTTTCGCCCTCCGCTTGCGTGCGGCAGGTGTCCCGCCACGTGCGGTGCGGCTGTGCGGGAAGAGCGTGGATAGGCCCTAAGCCATCTTTTTTTCATCCTCAGCCTACTGTATTGATCGAGCATACGTAGGCGACACGAGTGATCCACGGTTCGGCTAGATATGTTAGCCATCACGCCATAAGGTGAAGTGCTCACCACAAGAAGGTCGATAGGTACGGGCATCTTGAGCTTGGACTTGTAGCGGGCGTTGACGCACTCGTGCACCACCGCGCACACAAGCATGGCCGTCATCGATATGGCCAGGGTGACCAGGTTGGTCTGGTGGAGGTTCTGGATCACGTCACGGATCACCTGCATGCGCGGTCATGGAGAGACCAGATATTCAACACAGTTTATCGCTTCTAAATGACAGGCATACTTAAATATGCGACAGTTTGACGTCGTAAGTATACAACTCCAAGCGAATGAGCCATGCCGACTAGTTACGAACGACTCTTAGACATGTCACTTCAGAGATGCCCCCCCCCCCCCCCCCCCCGCCTTGTGTAATTGGAACCACCGAAAGTTTCTTTGTTTTCGTGCCTACTTACCCAATGAGAGAACAGGAGATATTTAGAGAGCAAATCCCTGCATTGCACTGAATACTAGAAAAAGATGTTACTTCGCTTTTCTCCCTAAAGAGCGGTGCATTAAATTTACATAGATACGCAAGCTTTCATTATCCACCAGTATTCTCAAATGCTTTAAGGTGAATATCCATGTTCATTTAAGACGTCAAAGTGCTCCTAAAGTGCGCGTCTCAGTGTAGCTTATAGCTCAGCAGATACGGATACGTGAATAGATATTGTTCTCATTTGTACTAAAAAAAAAAATCTATGCTTGGCGAGAACAAGCGCCGGCCCTTGTCATCAGAGGGCAGTTCAAATGTAAGTCGCTGTTTCCAGCAGGATATCAAGAAATTACCTATCATCGTGGTAGTAGTCCAACCATGGTTTTGTAACACGGCAAGCAACTCGAAACTATAAAGCTTAGCAGTCCCAACTACGCCCAAAGTCATCGACTGGGAAACATTCAAGACCACCGAATTATGTGATACTCATTTCGACGACTCCTCTTTAATCACACATTACTAGTGACCATAGGTCGGCGAACTCACTCATGAGTCGACTCACTCGAACTCACTCAGTCTCAGATTGAGCTGTGAGTGAGTCCCAGTGAGTCCGGGTGAGTAATATTTTGGCGAGTTGGAGTCCGAGTCAGTCCGGTTGAAGAAATTTTTCGTGAGCGTCAGTCCGAGTGAGTTCGGCTCAGGAAAATTTTGGTGAGTCTGAGTCCGGGTGAATCCAAAGCGCGAGATATATTTCTTGAGTGAGTCTGAGTGAGCTCCACAAGTTTTGCCGACCTATGCTAGTGACTACTCAGAACAAGGGGGGGGGGGGGGGTGAGGAACCAGCAACTCTGCCTAGAGGCAATTGTACTCACGTAGACGCTCTGGAATATCCCGCTGTAGCGTCGCACACGAATGTCGAAGAGCCCCTTTGTCTGGGACACCACGACCTGGACGGCTGCACCCGTGGTGAAGCCGGACACCATGGGCTCGGACATGAAGATGGACAGGATGCCAAGGTGAAGCATGCCCATCAGCAGCTGCATAGGCATACAACAAAGACAACGGAGGCTGAAATCACGCTTGAGAATGAAAAAAAAAAAAAGATAATTCAGTTGTTTTTTTTTTGACAGAGTGACAGAACATGGCTGTCAAAAAAAAAAAAAAAAAAAAAGAAAAGAAAAGAATTGGATTTTTTTAAATGGGATGCCATGGGTGACTTGACGAAGGTGACTTTTCCGGAAACTCTAGTAATCTTTTCTTTCGCTGTACTTTAATGTTGCCTTCCTCTTCATATCCCTCACATGTATCATCGATGTTCTAAAAGTTCTAATTTCGTACATATGCGCCTGCTTGCGTTCATACCCGGTTCCTATATTTTTCCTTGTACTACTTCGTCAAATAAGCCATTTGTTGGAAGTTAGAGCTGTGTGCGCATCCTACCTCTGTGTCTTGTTCCTTTTGTGCGCCATAGGTGTTAAGATGGAATACCAACATTCCCAAGCTCACGTTCTTTAAAGTTGTCGGCTTCACACGCTCGTGCACATCGCTTGACCCACACTGACAATCCTACAGTAAACAGGCCAAAAAAAAATTGGCCGCGTATCTGCATGCTTCGCTGAAAATGTCGTCGAAAGACGATATCCTTCTGCCGGCCGTACTACTATGTTTTGCCTTGCCTCAGACAGCGCCTCCTCTATGTTGAATCGGCCGCATCTGGCTGGCATTGATAAAATAGGGGAGGCGCTGCGTGAGATATGGACGCCATCTGGCAGTGGCGTCGAGAAACATGAGCTTGTGCAGAACCCAGTGCCACTGCCAGCGGCAGCGCCATATCATCGGCAGAGAGCTTTTTCGCGCATAGCGTCGAATTTCGTGCACAGCGTCGCACTTTCAGCGCAGCCTAAGAAAGACTAGGGTCCTTAGAATTATGTTTCTATGTATTTTCTAGTAAAGCAACACACCACCTAATACTTACGTATTGATGTTGCGCCTTAGATATGCGTAATATTTGCTTTTTGATCGACAATGTTCACAAGTATGAACGCAGACACCAGTTCAAGATGGCTGGGCGTTCAGCAAGTGCTTAAACTTTGGCCAGGTGGCTGAATTGGGTGACAGACAGACAGATAGAAAGACAGACGGTCAGACCAAAATTTCTGCGTTGAAGTATCCCAAGAAAGACTATCGTCTTTAAAAACTGTACCAACCTGCACCACGCCGACCACAACGGCCAGAGCCCCTAGGACTTCCATGCTGGTCGGTGGAGCATCGTCGCCCATGACGTCGAGGCTACGTTTTCTGACAGAGACGCCGTCTAGCGTCGCGTTCGCGGCCGCCGCCTCGGCGCCCTCCCCGGGTATGATGGCGTTCATTTCAACGACCGCTGACGCCGACAGAAGGCTCACGACGGCGAACGTGCCTGTGCGATGCAGAAAGAAGACGTGGCCACATGAATACGTGCGAAACATTAAGGAGCCAGGGAAAGGTCAGGCGATGTTACGTGTAGCTTTTACTGTTTTAACTTAGGCGTTAAAACTACACAATTGAGGGGAACGATGGGTATTAACGACCTCTATGCCGTTATCTTTTCACTAAAAACTTCGTAAAATAAATGAATAAACAAATATATGTATACATGTATATTGTGTGTGTTATCATAATGAACTTGTCCTCTTTATGCATGGCTACACTGCCAGATCACGCATGCAACCGGCGTGATCTTTTACGCATGTCGGGTAGCCCGTGCTCACATCTAAAGGCTGAATAACAGAATTAAGTCTCACTCTGGCTAAATTGCTTATAAATGAGGAACACATAGTACTGACCTATTGATGCAAACATGACAGTTTATAGCATGGGAATTGATTCATATTGAGAAGTGCCATAACAGTCAGCACTCTGGTTCTAGTGCAGCTTGTAAATGTACAACATAGAAAGAAATAAGAAATTAGTAAATAAAGTGTAAAAACAGTCCGATATAAACGCAATTTAAACATATACGGATGTAAAACAGACACAGGAAAAAAAATTCTACGTTAAATATATCGACTGGACCACACATGTATTACGCCGCGTTCAAACATATGAAGGTGCGGTAAAGTTAAATAAACATCTGACAAAGAAAACTGGCATGGCGCGAGTAATACGTGACCTGACGCCGTTGTTGAAGTTGCTTACCGACGGAGACGTGCCTCGAGGTGCCCATGAAGAAGTAGATGATGGCCGGGAAGGCGGACACGTAGAGGCCGTTGATGGCTCCGGCAGCGGCCAGCACGCCATACGCGAGCCCTGTCGGTAGGACGTCGTTCGATTGCTTCGTTGACAGAATGAAGCACCCCATCAATCTAGAGACCCCGTTCTCATCGATCGAGCGATTGACAAGTCATTGTTTACCGAGTCGTGCAATCTGTCAGCTAAGTGAACTATTGGCTCTTGGGCTGATGCGATATATCGCTTATAGAAAGAGCAGATTTTACCGGCAATCATGCAAACATATAGGTTGTTGTTGTTGTTGTTATTATTATTATTATTATTATTATTATTATTATTATTATTATTATTATTATTATTATTATTATTATTAGAGTGATTATACCTCCGGTATCATATGCCACACGAATGCCTAGTGTAACAGAAACCAGCGATTTGGCTTATCGCAGTAAGTCACATTATAGAGGCAATTCAGTTTTCACGCGATTCGCTTCGCCATTGTGCCCGCCTTTTTAAGCAACACACGGGCATTGCGCGTCATCAAATAATGCGCATTTAGAGAACAAGCAACCGTCGTATGACCGCATCTTTTATACCACCCGAGCTTACTGCATACTAGAGTTGTAGTCACAGAGGCAAGTCAAAGCTTCAAAGTGGTCCGTACCTTGCGGTATGTGCATGATGCTGACCGTGAAGCCAGCCATGATGTCCTTGACGAGGAAGTCGCGCACGCGGTAGCGTGGCAACCACTGTAGCACGGGCAGCAGAGAGTACAGTATGCTTAGCGGTGTGCAGGCGCACGAGCTGAGAAACTTGCGCTTGACCTGTGGAGGGCGAGGGAGGTAAAGGTGTAGACAATACGCAAGCGCTGAAGAGTGTCGTGTGGACATCGTTTCGAGATCAAGATAACTGCAGAAAGCATGCGGCGTCTAGATCCGCGTCACATGCCTTATCAGTCTACTTAACACACTCTAAGAAAAACTCGAGTATTTTGGGAGTATTTCTGCTACACAACAATAATCGTCATCTGGCTTGCTCACGTTTCCTCTCTTGAAAACCCGGCTCTCGGCACATTCCTATCAAAAATGCTATGTCACGCCGATAACGCGCGCGGCGTTCGTGACCGGGAAGTGCCGGGACGGTGGTGATAACGCCAGGAAAGTACGCGGGGTAGATGACGTGTATTATAGTTGCGTAGCAAAAAGACACCCTTTTTACTCGATTATTTCTTAGAGTGCAGATAATTCATTTTTACGTTTTCAGATCAAAGATGGGCGTCATAATGCTCCTAATTTGGCGGATAGCTTAGCTAGGGCAATGTTTACTTGCAGAACCAACATGGTTGCTCAGGAGGTAAGGCGTAAACCTGCTAAGCGGCAATACGCGGCTTCGTCATAGTACTATGAATGTTTTTAGATGCGAAGCATCTATTTGGCTAGGCTGTGTAACGCTGTCCCTCCGTGCGTACATAGGAGCGCGCCGCAACGCGCTCCCCTCGCCGCAGGTGTTGGAGCGGTGCCAAGTAGGTCACGCCGCAGCTGCCGGCTGCTCCGCCCGCTCGCAACACCTCTGACCCGCCTCCCGTGTCTTTGCGTTTCAAACAAACGTTTACTCGAGTGAACGCTACACCGAGTTTCGCTTCAAACCGTTCTTCCAGCACCCGCGTCGACGCCCGTTTCAACCGGGTCAACGCCGTGCGCACCGCTGCTGCTTCGCATCCCATCAGGGTTCCCTTCGGGGAGATGGTCCAATTTTTTTCTTCTTTTTCAACCACAGTATCCTTCGCCGCAATCGCGTTTCAATCAGGCAACTGCCGAATTGACGTTACAGTACCCTAAGATAAGAAAAAAGAGTCACTTGGCTCTTTTTTGAGAGTTCTGGCTTGCCAAGTATATTAATCTCTTTTAAGAGTCACGCGGACTCTCTTCGGAGATCACTATACTCTCTACGGAGAGTCATGTGGCCCACAAGAGAGTTAACAAGTCTCTTTAAAGAAAGTCATATACGTGGCAAGTCAAAGGGCTCTTTTTTCCTAGAGTGTACGTTTCACCTGTATGAGCGAATTTCAAAGGTTATGTGTTGTTCAAGGTACAGCACTCAACGACAAGCTTGTAGGAGCAGAGAAATATGGTAAAATTTGGTAACTTAGTTAAGCGTTCCTGTCAGGCCCGTAGCCAGGAATTTTTTTCGGAGGGGGGGCCCACGTGTTGAAAACCTTGAAAAACACCTATTTTGATTAATCTCGGTAAAACACCCCCCCTCCATCCGAATTTCGGGGGGGGGGGGGGCAGGGCCTTTAGCCTCCCCCCCCCCCCCCACCCCCTGGCTACGGGCCTGGTTCCTGTGATAAAATACACTGTACTAACGATGTGCGAAGGGGCTCACTTTGCCCACCTTCTGCGATAGGGTAGCGTCCGAACTTTCGTTGCCGTAGTTCTTGACCAGCTCCTCTTGGTTCATGGCTTGCCGGTGGATGCGAATGCGGGGCTTCGAGCCATCCAGGTTGTTGTTGTTGGAGGCGCTGTTCTCCTGCGAGGAGACGCCGCAATGCATGACCGTTAACGATCGAGAGAAAGGCCGCTATGAGGTAAGAGAAGAAAAATCAGCTCAGTGTGTAAATCACGTTTTCAGTCAAGTTTGACTGCCCTCGCAAGTTTCATGAGCTCTGCTACTGCCATAGGCGTGCGCAGGATTCCCCTTCAGGGGAGGGCAAAGGTTCGTCGCAGCGCCCCCCCCCCTCCCTATTAAGTCAATGCATAGGGCAGACTTTGCGCCCCCCCCCCCCCCCTCATTAGGTGACTAGGGGGGCAGCCACCCCCCCTGCCCCCCCTCGTGCGCACGCCTATGGCTACTGCAGACCAGTTGGTCTGACAACCAACCGGCACCTGGTGCAGGTGCGCTTTCTCATTCGTAACCGGGATTACTACACCTCAAAGTTAACCAACCCTCACATATGAGGTTTCAATGAGCGCATGTCACGATGGTGCGTTCGGGTCAACGCTGCGTTCTTGTTCGAGAGAGCTGATTTTCAATTCCAGCAGTGCACCTGCGTTATGGTATGCTTATAATCTGTCCTAATTAGTACACGATATTGGAGGCGACCCTAATCCTCAATGTAGGAGTCTTTCAGTGGCGCTTGCACCTCGGCGTTCGCGTGCCCTGATCTGTTCCTTGGGTTAGAATTCTTTTTCGTCGCGCTGGCGATGCGGATCTCAGAGGCGAGGTAGAAAGAAGCGAGTGATTGAGATTCGCTCCGGCAGGTGCCGCAGCGACCCCAGCTGCTCGCAACAGAAACCGTCAGCTTTTTCAAGTGAACTCATATTTAATCAATTTTCAGTAATTAATCCTGACGGTCAATTTCGCCTTTATCTTAAGTAACTTTATGCTCCAATGAACGTGGAGAATAATACTGATCGCTCGGTTCTTCTTTTGACACAACGTTAATGAAAACCAGTAGATAATAAAACCAAGGAAAGTTTAGGGAACGTTAATGGTATTGTTTTAAGTGTATTGTAGTAATTTCGACATTCGCATCCGAAGGTCGCAGGTTCGGTCCCTGCCGGCGGCAGGCCGCCTTTTCGTCCACTTTACTCTCTTCACACCTATGTCACAGTTACTACAGTTCACTTAAAACGGTACAATTAACGTCCCCTATACATTGCTTGGCTTCTTTATCTACTTCTTCTCATTAACCTTATGCTCCAATATCATACGCATTCAATGTGAATCTTAACTTGAAGCAGAACCATCAATTTCGCACCAGTGTTATTTTCTAGAAAACTTTTTTCTGAATATTCCGAAAACCGGAAGTGCTTGACCGGAAGTGCTTGGAATGCAAATAAAAGCGTCATTCGGTGCTCGTGTCTCTATGATAAACAATCAATTAACTTTACTTGCAATGGTCATTGCCATTCTGTATATTGCGCACGTACGCACGCACACACTGGCTACACCAATATGCGCACGTTTAGGTTCTTGGATGGGTGTCGACCTC
The DNA here is from genome assembly GCA_030522465.1 of Rhipicephalus appendiculatus. Lineage (NCBI taxonomy): Eukaryota > Metazoa > Arthropoda > Arachnida > Ixodida > Ixodidae > Rhipicephalus > Rhipicephalus appendiculatus. The sequence goes on from JALIZH010007021.1 coordinate 11,471, forward strand.
GTCTTCTGGCAGGAAAGTTTGGATAAGAGGTCTTAGGTCCATCTTACACATGATAATGCAGGCACACATGAAACACCGCAGGAAAAATGTACAAACATAGGCGTGGATACTTACGTCACACCGACATATTATTCGTGATTCAACGAATGAATACTTACTGACAATGAATCCTGAAAGATGACGAATTGCGTGATGAACTGAACTCAAATACTTTTTTTTAGATACTGATGCAGTACTTAATATCGAACAGGGATTCTTCTGCATTATGTATAACAAGCATAGATCGGAAAAAGAAATCAGACCTCGCTCATACTCAAGAAATACATTATGCTCTGAGAGCTCACTCGGACTCGGGCTCACAAAATTTTTTCAACCGCACTCACTCGGAATCAGGCTTACTAAACTTTTTCTCAACCGGACTCACTCGGACTCAAGCTCACCAACATATTACTCAGCCGGACTCCCTCAGACTCAGGCACACGCCTTGACCCGAGTATGAGTGAGCCTATGAGTCGAGTCATGAGTCCGTCACTGTAAAATCAGCTTTTTTCGATCATGGCGTCAACACTCTTTCACGCCAACATCTCACATAATCGACGCTCGACGATGCGCCTTTTGATCTAGTACTTTCATATACGTATCATCAGTGGCTTCGATTCAGTAAAGGCATTTTTATAAAATACGCGACTCACACGAGATATTTTCATCAAGAACTTCAAGTGAAAGAGATTGCGGTGGGAAGGGGGGGGGGGGGGGCTGTCAAACGGGGTAGTGCCCTTCTTAATTTTGTTTGCATTATTTTCCATGCTATTGTGTTTGTTAGCAGAGGGCTAATTACATTCGGCACTAGGTTTCAGACTTTTTTTTCATTGACATTACCAAGTGGAATTGTTGAAAACTACGTTGATTCTCAATACGGACACACCGTAACTAATACGCTATGCGCGCAACTCGTTCTCGCGTTCTCTTACTGTTTATCTATCATTTTCCGTACACCAACTCGCTCATTTGTCCTTAGCGTCCACGTGATCTTTGTGTTGCCGCCATCAGCAAGCGAATCGGTGACAAAGGAACACTGTACGCTAGGCGCAAACAAGCAACGCGTGGAGTCGCGTGGCCCTTGGCACACCGTCGCTCGTTGAGGCGTGAAGTCGGTTAGCGCGCTCACGTCGCGTGACCGCAGTCGGCGATCACGCGTACGTTGTTGTGCAACAACCTGGCAACGCAGTGCAGGCAACAATTGTCACACTGACGCTGGAGACTGAAGTGATGTACGCTGTAGAGCAGCTGACGAAGGGCAAACTGCCGGTGGAGGAACAAGTGATATTGGTGACTAAATTGCGGCCACCGGCAACGTCCCAGATAGCCTTAAGAAAATGAATAATTTCGATCCATCTCCTATTCGTATACACCCCCATGCTACGAGTAAACCCAACGGGGTTTCCCAGAAAGCCTCGGCGTTTAGAGAGTAAATATCCCGCTTCGGGATTCGAACCAGGGACCAATGCCTTTCCTGGTCGGTCACTCTACCATGCGATTTATCCATGTATACCAGAGGTCTCAAACACGCGGCCGGGGGGCCGTATGCGTCCCGCCGACCTTTCGCTAGCGGCCCGCGGCCCTCGCATGACACTCTTCACCTCTTCTGACTGTCACACCGCTTTCTGCGATTCCGCTCTCACCGTACAGCTACCAGAAGCATTTATGACCACAAGGGTTTGTTTAATAATTGATCATGGACGTTAGTGGCCTGGATACAGATGTACCACCAAGCGTCAACGTCGATGCATCCAGGTTAAACGCTGCTGTAACTGTCAAACACCAAAAAGCATGGTGCAAGCTCTCTTATATCATTGTACAGGAACACACTATAAAACGCCCAACGCGCCACGAAAGTGTTACACTGTCGTAAGTGCAAATGCCTTACAAGTGAATTCATGAGCAAACATGCGGGATGAAGTATTAAAAAAGAAGTCCATGACGCAGCATTCGCAGCAGCCGTGCTCCCTCGCTTCAGATTCGACAGAAAGAAAGGTGAACGAAAAAAAATACTTGTCGCACAAAGCCTGCGATCTTTCGAAAGGACGCAGACCAAACATTCGACTGAACAAAATAGAAAGGACGAAATATGTGTCACATGAGACAGAAAAAGGGGCAGATGAATGGTGAGTCAATATGGCGTTGCGTCTAAAAAAGTAATAAAAATTTAAAAAATGAAAACGGCTGGCGTAAAACTATCTTCTCTGCTGGATGGGGGAAGGGAACAGGGCACAAAAAAAAAAAAAAAGGCTACCGGACCTCGTGCAAAAACTTTTATAGACGTATTGTTGTTTCTGTTGACTGTCTGTGGCCTTCAACAGAATATTCCCCGAGATGCAATTAGACAGGGTCTCTTTTCTTTGGAAGAGTACAAAAACTTCCACGGTTTCTTACGCGACTCGAAGGCTAAAGACATCTTGTTTTTCTTCCCAGTCGATCACGTATCGATAAGCCCTTTCGAGCCGGCTGCCAGTAGTAGATTCTCAAAGCACGTTATAACTTGAACATAAGCCATTTAATGCAAGAAGTTCAGGCTGACCTAACTTTTATGCTCATTCATGCAGAAATAATGTAGATTCAATGTTTATTGAGAGCCATATCGACTTAAGTTTTATCCTCAGCGCCCCCGCAGCATTTGCTGCATCCCTGCGATTCACCTCACGAAAAACAGAAAAAAAGGCGATTTTGTACATGTCGTAAAGTTACCTCTCAGCGAAAGGATGTAATTTTAGTCTTTCTTGAACGAATATTAGCGCGACAAAAACGAGGACGAGAATAGAAAAGACAGACTACAGCGCTGACTCGCAACTAATATTTTATTCCGAAAAGAAGCGGAATAAATAGCATCTGGAAAACCTAATAAAAGAAACAACCATCGCGCATGCTCAATGTGACAAAACAAACAACAAAATGCTATGTGGCCAATGAGACATGGGCGTGACGCAAGCTATCCGTGAGGTATGATACTTCTGCATCTGATAGTGCTAACGAAGGCTGACTGATACAATTATCACCTTCCAGTAACATGCAAAACGCCTCCATGATCTCCCGTGAGCGCTGGTCTCTGTGGCAATGCAGAGACCAGCGCTCTGCATTGCTTGTATTAGCTCGTTTTTGTCGCGCTAATATTCGTTCAAGATAGAAGCACACCAACTCGCCCAATTGACAGTTCTGGTGTAGTATTAGTACTCGACACTTGTATCACTTACAGGCGTAATGCCCTGGTCTAATTGGCAGGTCCGAGGAATACATATATCCGAGCATCACGCAAACGTTTCGCAACGATGGAAGAAAATATTTGCCTTAGGTAGTCACATACGAATGCTTCTGCACGTACCATCACGCTCGCAAGGACGTTTACTAACTGCTCCCCTGTCAACTGACTAAGTGACGCAGTCAATGTGAAAGACGCGCTGTAGAAACTGCAAAATGCTGCGTGGTATACAATACAAAACAAAGCCAATAAATTAATGTTTGGTTAATTCGGCAAAATACAGCATCAGAAGATAGAGTCAGACTTGACGACACGTTTTCGCAGGAAGTCACAATAAGCCGAACTTACGCTTTCGCCGAACTTACGCCAGAGCGGCCGTTCTTTGAGAGAGTCACTTTGAAGCCGTCAGATTGGTCACACGCTCGTAATTTCTTTACATTGTTACGGTTCCATAAGCACCAGAACTTCACTAAACGGCCTTAACCGTTGTTGTTATTACCTCAAGACCCGACTTGATCGTATTGCTGAGTGTATCCCGCCCTGTTCGAGTGTTCGGTCTAGAGCACGCTAACCTCGACACACGTACTAGGAAATACAAGGAACCCGAGCAGGTCTACGGAAGGGACTGCCGGTACGCTTGTTGAAATACGATTCCTTACAATAGCAACACAGCTGCAGCCGGCTGAAGAAACTCGGTCGCAAATGCAGGCAACAGTTGCCGCGAAAGGGACAAAAAAACTCACGCCGCTCGCGTGGCATTCACGCAACAAAGGAACTGTGGGTCCTGTCGGCGAAGAAGGATTCCGTTGACGGCGGCGCTGCCAGTAACGCCCAGCCTTACGTGATGGCATGCTTGAAAGCAACCGCCTGTTGCACTGAAATTGTTAAACGCTCACCAAAGAAAAAAAGAAATAAAAAAAGAGGCCAGTACAAAGAAAAGGTAGGCGTAACAGGCGCTGGCTTCAAACTAACGTTTAATCAGAAGCGCGCATGTATTATGCGCTATTCTTACCGCAGCTATCTCGTACATCGATCATCAAATAACGCCCCGAAAAAGAAAGACTTGAAAGCTATCATTCTACACCATAAGTAGAATAGCGCAGGCGCACATGTATTGTGTATTGACGATCAGCGAAAAATCCAGCGCTAATGTCATTCGTGTGTAGTGATTCGTGTAGCGCTAAATATGCTGCGCTAAATGCAGCTCCACCACTGTGAAACCTCGAGAAGTGCCCCGCACGAGCACTCGGCGATTCCCGTTGCGCTGTTGTTAGTCTCTGTCTGCGAATGATCTCTCGCAGGAGTTCGTAACACCGGCGCCGGAGAAGCACCGGTGGGAGGAGCAACCGCGCCTGGCGAGGCGGTGGCACCTTCTCTCGCGCAGCGCGTGTGTCAGCCGCAGGTTTTCGGAGCGTTTTTAGTTAGTTATTGCGGCTACCTCTCAGTTTTTTCTGTTAATTATGTTATTATGGGCGAAGCACCTTAAGACCCAGCCTTGTCGACATGCGGCGGCGTGCACGCTCATAGCCCAGGTGCGAAAACATCAGCCCGGCTAGAGCTAAATCACACTGATGATGATATGTACAGATGACGAAGATTCTCTTTCTGCCATGGATCAGACCGAACGTAAAGTGCGGCATGTGGTGGCTCAACGGAAACGTCGACAATCAGACCCGGAGTTGAGAACGCGGGAAGCGGCAGCAAAACGGCTACATCGACAAGCGGATCCAGAGTTGAGAGCTCGGGAAGCGGCAGTAATACGCCAGAAGCGTTGTCTACCGGAGATGGGAGGCGCCGATGCACGGTTTAAGCGTGATTTCCTCGACCGGAGCTTTGGGAACAGCTGCAGAGTGAGTGTCGTTCATTTCCATGAGCGAGTGGGCAAAATGTCACGGGAGATTCACGGTTACCGAACAATCATCGTGCTTCGCCCACTCATCATCATTCACTTCGTGGATATGCGTGGATTTTTTTTAGATCTTGTTCGTTTATTTTAACCCAGTTGAGTGCATGACAAGCCTTGTTTTAGGCCTGCATTGGACATCTGATTTTGAGCGTGATCACGCCTCATGAGACGTATGGCTGCACAACAAGCCGGGACCCTAAAGCACTACGCACTTAAAAGAACGTCTGCCACGACATCAAAAACCAAGCTTTGGTGTAGTGTGAAAGCGCGGATTTTCATTATTTAAAAGGGGCACCGAAGGTGTCCTCTTGCACATGGTGGTACCGCTTACCAATACGAAATGCGTCAGTTAGAACCCTGTAATTAATTTATCTTTGTGGCGAAAAAGAACTGTCACGCTTACCGAAATAGAAATTCAGAAGGGATGCTGTTCGGGCGAGTTGGTCTTCTGCAGCACATCATAATTATTGTGTCGCGCAAATACATGCTGCAGCTACAAGATAGGCTTGCATCCTCATTACTTAGTAGTCGCGGCGCAGTCGTTCTTTCTCGAGCACGCCTGCGCTATTCAAATTAGACATAGTTTTCTACAGCTTTTTTGTTTGTTTTTTTCGTGAGTGATGTGCTGATATAGGACTATAGTGTGTGATACATGTGCGCTCTTTGGCATAAACGTTGGAAAGAAGCCAGCGCCTGTTGTGACGTACTTTTCCTTTTTTACTCGTCTTTTTTCGTGCGTCGTTTAACGATTACCATGCAAATTTCAACCTGTCGCACTTCTTCGCTTTCTGCTGTTTCGTTGCTATCGTTGCTATTGCTGCTGCTGGTGTTGTCGTTCGCCGATGTACCCATATTTACTACGGCGTACACTCTTAATCAAATCATCGTTAAATGCTGCTTATATCCAGGAAACTAGACGAAAAATGTCCGGTTTCCTGGCTATTTATCTAGTACTTTAAGCGGGACCTGATTAAGAGGGTACTGCCTCATGAGTATGGCAATGCCAACATCGGAGACAATTCAACGGGACGGATAAACTGTGAGTAATGCGAAAAATATATATTACGCGGTAGCTATAAGAATAATTAACGCGGGGCAAGTAGGTTTACGAGCGCGACATGAAACTAGAGGAGGACTTTAGAGATAGCACGACTTGAAAGGCAACTAAAAATAAATTGGAAGTTCAGCTCGAATGGCAGATTATCCCAACATGATCACAGTCCAGACATTCTCACTGCCAACAGAGCTTAAATAAGCAAAATAGATGGCTTGCACTGCGGTCACTGAAATCGCCATGTTGGTGCACCACATCGCACACGCAGGGTTTGTGACGTCGCGTGTTAATGTTATTGTTACATCGCTTGAACGTTCTCTTGTTATTGACGCACAGAGGACAATAAAATTCTGGCGGCATCGTTATCATATTGAAACAGGTTAAATGCGATGTCATTATGCTGCCTTTACGTTATCGAGGCCGCCATGTTGGTGAACCAGACCGTTACGAAGCTACGACCATGACGCCAGGAGAAAGCTATATCTTTAGGAAAAGCGAAAAACTCAAGGATACATACTGCCATCCCTTCGAATTTCCACCACTAGATGCATGCGATGTCGGAGGTCCCAAACGCACACCTAGCTGCCGCGATCGGTCGCGAGTTATTCACCCCTGTTAACAAAAATACCCTTTGAAATATAATATAAACGTATCGTTCAGCTAGGCCGGCTAGCAGTTTTGTATCGTTCAGTTCCATAAGCGATCAGTTCCGGCTGTGGTGCGCTGGCGAAGCTATTTGTGGAGGTATCGGCCGATAGCCTGAACACCACGCCGTGTGAAGATAAGTGGCGCGGCAATGCAGTTTTCCGTCGCTCCGCCACGCACTGCAGATCCCGCAGACTTTTGCGGCCGGCAGTATACATAAGCAGTACTCGGCAAGCAGGACGTATCGACTTCAATCGACGAGGAGTGTTCCATCGACAAAGCGTGTGGATCAGTGGCTAGGGTGCTCGGCTGCTGACCCGAAAGTCGCGGGTTCGATCCCGGTCGCATTTCGATGGAGGCGAAGTGGTAGAGGCCCGTGTACTGTGCGATGTCAGCACACGTTAAAGAACACCAGATGGTCGAAATTTCCGGAGCCCTCCACTACGGCGTCGCTCATAATCATATCTTGGTTTTGGGACGTTAAACCCCAGATATTATTATTGAAGCGTGTTTCTACATCCTACAAAGGGCAACAGAATGAAGGAAGGGAATTCGGAGGGCTTGTTTTTTTCTTTGACACAGCCCTCATGAAAACCAGCAGATAACGAAGCCAATGCAAGTATATGGGACATTAATTGTAGTCTTTTAAATGTATTGAAGTAATTGTTATACAGATGTGAAGAAAGTGGAGGAGAACGCGAACTGCCACCGGCAATACACTTAAAATGAATCACGATTATTACAGTACACTTAGAACATTACAATTAACGTCCCCTACCTTACTTGTCTTCGTTATCTGCTGGTTTTTCATTGAAGCGCAACAGCGGAACTTTTGGTCACCATCCCCTGCGGAACACTCCCGTAACCTGAGCCGAAACGTCACGCATGACGTCACTGGCAGAGTGGCAGGCCACTCTCGACTCTGGTTGTGGCGGTATAAATCCGTTTCACACACATCAGGTTGCAACGCCGTGGAAGCTATGCGCGTCTCGGACGAGAACCGGCGCATTCAGCATGGTATGGCCGATGGCATGCGCGTCTCAAGCTGGCCTCCGCGATGGGCTCCAGCTGCGCGCTGACGGAACTAATAGCGGAGGCCACGATACCAAAACACAGAGACACTCAGCGATCCTGAACAACCTATTGACAACCGTATAAATACTGGGGTTTCTTTATTTCTCATGGCACAAAGGATCTGAATTTATTACTCAGTCTGAAAACAAACACACAAAAAAAAAACACATTACGGGTAGTAAAATCCTTGAACTATTTCTTGGTGCGAGCGCATGTACTGCAAGAAGTCTCGCCAGCTTCCATAGCGTTGCACCTGATGGAGTATAGTGACGGAATATAGTGACGCTGGCAAAATAGTGAGGAGCGCAAAGCTGAACGACGCAGGTTTCTGGCTCTCCTGTACGACGGCCAAGCCACTGACATTGGTAGAAGAGCGATAATTACGCAACGCCAGACAGAAGCACGGAAAGTCGAGCTAGTTGGTAGGAATGCATATTTGAATAGCGCAAAAAGGCGCAGGGACACACAGCGCCTGCACCGTCTTTCTCGCCTGTGTCCCTGTGTCTTTTTGCGCTATTCAAATATGCGCCAGACAGAACCTTTCCAAGTGATTCAAATTTTACTGCAATGGTATAAAGCAATACGTTCTGTCAATTCACACGAATCTGCCGCACGTGAACGCGTCCGCAAGTTGCAATCGAATCACCAATGCAATCGAATCAGAAAAAAAAAGAAAAAGAAGAATGACGACGACTTTCGCCTTCGAGTCACCTCAGGCGCACGCATAGCGGTCTTGAAAGTTTTTATTTGCATCTACCTCCATTTTTCGCGCACGTAAACCGACGCAGACAGCGGGATTTCTGCGACACTAGCTGCTTAACGCCATCGCGTTAAAATTTAAAAGGCCACCAGGGTGGACCCGATAATAAAATACTGGGTAGGGGAGCTAACGAGGAGCTGTTACTTGTAGACAAGATGTAGTAGCAAAGTTCTGCTAAGTTGCGAGCCATTTGATCAGGTAATAGACGAACACCAGCGCTTACAGAAGCGCGGCCGAAAGGCCTATATGTACTCGCACGAGCGGATCTAGTTTCACGTGCGCAGGGGCAGCTGCACCGACGAGAACGCTGCATGCGCCGCCAACAAAGCGCTTACAGACGTTTTGAGCCAGACGCGAGTAGAGTACACCTTGCGAAAGTACACCACGTACAAGGTGCTCCGGCAAACTTGTGCAAAGGCCGCTATTCAAACAAGCATTCTCCGTGCGTGCGCGCGCGCACACACATACACACACACGCCCGCCCGCAAGAACACACACGCGCACATACACACGCGCGCACACTCGCACACACACGCGCACATCTAACTATAGCCTGGTGCAACAGGAATTTTTTTACCAGCAGCCTTCCCAATCTTTTAACAATAATTATTTTTAAGCGTTTAAAGTATTCCTTTAAACGCAAAAATCCTGATCTGGAAAAGTTATGCTATACATCAATAAATATTAAAGTAGTTTGTTCCCCGCGAAGATAACCGCTGTAGTTAATTTCTTCGTGCTGTAGGAAAATCGCGGGTGACTTGGAAACAAGACTGAAAGTTGGCCGGGTTGGTGATACATTATCAAAAAAAAAAAAAAAAAAAAAAAAAAAAAAAAAAAAAAAAAAAAAAAACAGCGCGCAAACGGACGGGACGAAGGTAAGTATAAGAATGCACAAGCGCTGTGAAGGTTAATTGGAAAACTTGGAAAACAGTGGTGCCACGTGACTAGGCAGTTGCTCACCGCAAGATTAGCCGTTACCCTAGTCAGTCATTCTCATGTGACATACACAATAACTTCGTACGGCCATATGAGCACACGTGTGATTCTATATGCTCTCGTATGGTGATACTATAATCTTGGACTGCAAATGAGTTTTGCCGAATCTCGCAATGTGGCGGAAAGGTTATTAAAAGGCTAATTGAGAACCAACCGTTAGTAGTACGAAGCCACAAGGAAATCCATTCAGATTTCCTCGTGGCTTAGTGCTGGAAGCGGTTGGTTGTCAATGATTCATTTCCTGATTTGTTGGATATGTGCCATATGAGATTTTTCGAGATTTTCCCGTACGCATAGACAATGCAATCGACTGAAAGCCGCAGTGTCTCTCACACTACCGCTGTTACAAGTCACATAAGGAGTCTCGCCCACTATTGCATAACCTAATGCATTACAAAGTGTGCAATACGCACTCGCCTTCAAGTGTTGCAGAGTGTGTAACATACTGCAGAACATTGTTTCCTGTGTGGGAGCAGGTACCACGAGATATCCTTCTGAGAAGGCAGGGCGACCATGAAGAAACTAACTATACACGGTTGGCTTCCGGACTCTTCGGAGGAGAGGGGCGAAATGTGTGGGGAAAGGGAGGGGGGAAGAGCAGGGCGGAATAAAACAAAAGGTGGCGCAAGTTTATGCGTCCGTGGAAGTCCGCGCGTAAGCACGCCAAGATGTAGGACCCGCGTTTGCCCACAGAGTGCCTTAGACGGAAAGCTGGCGCCGGCATCCAACGTGCTGCCGCAGCGTTGATGATAGGGAAACGTTGGAATGATAGGCGGCAGTCAGATTTGCACGAAGTTCGTCCTTGCAATTGCGCACGACCTCGTCGATGGCGGCACCTTTCCTGCCAATCGTGTTTCTTTTGCGTATTGATTTCATTACACATTGAGCCAGTAACTGAGCCGAGCACGATAGAGGGAACAAAATAAATCAGGGAACAAACCTTACGTATGGTCTCGCCCTGAAATTCGTTGTGTGGTATAATTGTCTCGCAAGAACTCTAATCTACATCAGGCATTGACTCTCGCATTCCCACGAACACTATATTTGCCTCGAAACAAAAACAGTGAGACAAGGTGACTTCTACCAGTGGCGAAGCAAAGGATGGCACACCGGGCACGTGCCACCCCCTTCCGGAAGTTTCTTTCTGTCATAACCTACAGAGCAAAACAGTACACTCGACCACACTTGCCTGCCCGACCCACACCTCAGATATATTATCGTCGATTGTTTGATATGGGCGGCAGGTGAGAGATACCTTGGCGTCCTCCATGATCCACCATGGCACGACGACGGCCGAGCCCGAGAGCGTCGGCTCGTGCGGGTGGTCATCGTCGCGGTCGATGGCGCCGTAGCCTTCCTCGGCCATGCTGAAGGCGCTGTTGATGTGCGCCCGCAGACCGGGCTCGGACAGAGAGTGAGACCGCCCACCGCCCCCCCTCACGGTCCGGGTCTGCGAGAGAGAGAGAGAGAGAAAAAGAAGCGTTAAATACAATGCGACACATCACAACAAAAAAGAACGGCAGCCATTTTGGATGCCATCGTCAGCCATTTTGGTGACGAAACATACAGAAGTTGAGAGGTCTAGCAATTGTTTTTTCCTTTTTGTCCTTGTTTTAAAACCCTCGAAGAAATCTTGAGAGAGAGAGAGAAAGGGCAACCCTGCCTGAGACTACGGCAGGAAAGCCGGTACGAAGCTTGAGGCAGTATGGTCACAATAACACGAAGTTGTCAGCCATGTTGGTGCCATCCTCAGCCATACTGACAATAAAAGTTGGGTGCTCGTGCAGAAGATTTGTGCTGAAGTTCTACGCTGATCCAAATACTTTGAACGAGAGAGATTGAGGGGGGAATGGAAATGTTTATTTACCCGTATAATCTACGTCACTCACGCAGACTTGCAGTTCCACTGAGTCGCTCGGCCCCGCCGGAATAAGTACACGAACGTTGGCTTACGACGGACAACCGTCTACGCATCCCGGAGCATTCAACTCAGACTATTGTAAGTGAAGTCTGCACTCGCGCGCGATTGCGAACCGTTACGTACAGTGCTATAAACTAGCTTTTATGAGTAACGGCGTACATCGTCGGCGAGCCCGGTGCGTTCACTTCACGATCGCATTTATTTAAATTTACAAAAGACGTCGGGCATGCTCGTAAGGCTTGGCTCGACGTCGCACAAAGCCGGCTGCTCGCACTCTGCTTCGTGTAAAATCGATTTCCCAAATGCGCGGGGCGTTCACCGGAATTATTTTTTGGTAAATATTTTAGAAGAATATCCAGGTTTAAGCATTAATTATACACCCGGATGCAACCTAATCCTTTTGTATTGATAGGCACTGAACTAGCGAGGAGATGATGCCGTCAAAAAACTTTGTCACGGGCAAAGAGTGCGCGAATTTCAAGGAGGCTTCGGCACTTGTCTTTTGTTCTATTTCATAAAATACACAGAACATTATAAACCAAGATTTTAGTGGAATATTTTGTCCGTGCGGCCGAAGTGCGGCTTAGCAATTCTGTATAGGCGACAAAGAGAGGCCTAGTCGATATATACGCTGTCTTAAGCCACAGGTTAGACATGAATTTATCTTCAGTATTCTTTATCTTATTTTTCTTTTTTTATTCAAGATAAGAAAATGGGAAAATGGTTATCCGGATATATATGAACAAAAGGAAGACCACGTCTACTCACGTCAGCGCATGTTAAACCTAGTACAATTGTATGAGTATTAACAATAAAAACCACTGAGCATACTAGAAACCTTCTTTGGGCCCAAATTCAACAAGGTTAGAGTAGCCGATCGAACGACCACCGTATGGACTTTGAAAATAAGATCATATAGCTGCACATCAATATGGTTATAACTCGATCTCTTCATTAAAGAAAGTAATTTTATATGCAGACCCCTTCCCGTCAGCGTACTATTAATATATTTCGCATACTGCGCAATAGTGCTCTCATACTCAATAGAAACTTAGTAATAGACATTTTCTTGCGCAGATGATTGACTAAGTATAGCCAATCCAATTACCCACCCTTTTTTCTTCTGGCAAGATAGGGACATTAGAGACTTCACTTCTGTATTTTTTTTTACGATGTCACGGACACAACTTGTATACATGTTGTGTTCACTTCAGCTCACATATGTAAGTTCGAGTTCATTTCCAGAAACACAAGCAAGAAGCAAACCTTACAAAAAGCTTTACAACAATTTTCCAGGCCCAATGCTTTTTTTTTTTTCAGCGAACAGGAAACCAATCAGACGGTTTCATCCTCTGCGTAACTGTCCGCCGTATAGTGAGTTTTCAGGGAACTAATTAAACTAAAAACTTCTTTAAAAGTGAACACGGACATCCTAAAAGTGGTTCGCCTAGAAAGACCGTCAGCATCAGACAGATGCGGCTTAGAGGAGAAACGGTTTTCACTAATTCAAGTGCCACAAGTGAATCATACGTTCGAAGTGCAAGGATCCTCAGCGCCTTACTTCTGCGAAGGTCCTGGCTGTTCCGCGCCCGGAGAACACCGTAGCACGCGCTCTGCTTCTCACGTGGACAGTTCGACGCACACATGCAGCGGGAACCGGAGACGAATCACTCGCAATCACACCACACGAGACAGGATGACCGACGGGTCACCGACAGACTACAAACTATGGCACACGGGAACAAAAATGGAAGACGCCAAAGCCGGCGCCGGACCAACGTCTGGCTCAGGAGTTCCCCGCCCCCCCCCTTTATAACCGGAGCAACGCTGTAGCCGGCGTTATGGTGGACTGTGTCGTCATCGCGTGTCGTCACAATGCGTCAAAGGCGCGCACACACTCGCGCCAACGAAGAAGGCGGCACGCGTTCCTCCGACACGCGCACTAGCAAAAAAAACATCACCGAGCGGCCAAATACACAACAGCAATAAATAGCGAAGCTCTCTATTCACCTCTTCTCCACCGCCCCCCTCCCCCCCCCCCCCCTCGTTCCCTTGCGCGGGCTCTTCAACACGGAAACGCCACGACTGCCAGAATCATCTGCCGCGCGTCTAAAAAGCCTACGGGCTACAACACAAAAACACAAAAGAGACCCCCCCCCCCCCCCTATTACACTCACTTAACAAAGTGCGGAGCAGGCCTCAGAGCCCAGCCCAGTGCGCGTGCTTACGCAAGCACTTTGTTTTGGCAGAGTTTTGCGGGGTCTGCGAGTTTGGTTAGCCGCGTTGTAGAGGCGACGGAATGGGGAGCCGAGGTTGACGGGGCTTTTTGAAGCCGAGCTGCCGACGTGACGTTTGGCAGCAGCAGCAGCAGCAGCTCATAGCCGGAGGAGGCAGTGCGAGCCGCCAATTAGCTGTCAAGGCCTGCGACACGTGGATTGGTCGCTGGCGGGGGCCCGCTCGGATGGTTATCAGCCTTGATCAATCTGCATGCCCAATTTCGCCGCAGTTTCAGTGAGACCGCGTGCCGCGCGGACTAGCTGGCGGTCGCGACCGCCATGACACTTTATTTTGTCGGTTGTTTCGGCGAATATAGCCTTGAATGGAAAAGCGCGCTGTCTGGACTTTTCGCGGCAGGTGGCCAAATAGAGGACGACCGCTAGTTCAAAAACGCTGTCTCTATAGAAGAAGACAGTGCCGGTAATTTATGTGAGCGCCGGTGGTTTCACTGCGTACTTATAGTCTCAACTTGTGTAAGGATGATGACGGTCTCTACGATCCTGAGCTACACACTTGCTTAGAAAATGTCGGTGGATAGGTGTGGGTCCAGGTGTTCGCACAATCAGCGACGCTTAAGAACCGGAATTCATTAGCGGAAAGAAGCAACGAAAGCTTTTGCGGACAAGCGCGGAGAACGCGTGGCTTCGTGCTCGTCCTTGAATCGCTCGGTTCTTTCGAATGCGTGTCGCATTTATGCGAGCTGCCAAGACAAATGCGAAAGACGTTAAGGTACAGAAGACGATCAGCAGCGAACATAGCAAACCCGCTTTACGATTCATCAAGCTCTTTTCAGAGGTGATAGCGGTGATACGTAACTGAATTGCGCACATTTTGCACAGATCTTTGCGTCGCTCGCATAGACTGGCGATTTGACGAAAATTTCTCTCGGTGGCTGTATCGTACAGCCTTCGATGTGCCGCCGTATGCAGCGTACAAGATATATTTGTGTAAAACGGAGTAAGCGTTGTCTACATTCAGATAATTTTTTAGGAATCTGAATTTTTAGAAGTGGAGCATGTGACTGGTTCAGAGGTTTGCGACTGTAGTCACGTGACTGAACAATAAAGCAGCGAGTGGCGCACGTGACTTGGTTCAGAGGTTTGCGCCTGTCGTCACGTGACTGAAAAATAGAGCAGCGAGTGGCGCACGTGATTGGTTCAGAGGTTTGCGACTGTAGTCACGTGACTGAAAAATAGAGCAGCGAGTGGAGCATGTGACTGGTTCAGAGGTTTGCGACTGTAGTCACGTGACTGAAAAATAGAGCAGCGAGTGGCGCATGTGACTGGTTCAGAGATTTGCGACTGTAGTCCCGCGACTGAAAAATGTGACTGAGCCAAAGCAGTCGCTATGCGAGCACAGAGGCCATTAACAACCAGTCACTTTGCGACTAACCAATTCGCGCTACCGCTGCTGGTCGCAGCTGTGAACGAGCCTTTACTACGTTTTGCGTCGAAAGGATATCGGCCTCCGGAAACTCTCAACCCGTAATTAGAGCCAGAAGCGCAACCACGCGCTGTTTATTCCATCTTTTTTCGTGGCACGAAATGCGCACGATATGTGGCAATCAGGCGACGCACTTGACATCGCTTCACGCCGGGGTCAGTCATTAGTGAGCAGCTAAATAAGGAAAGATAAAGATAGAGCGACAGAGAGACAAGCGGAAACAAGCGAAAGGCCATCGATAAAAAATGGGAATCCATCGAAGGCCAAGGCCATCTCAGGTGTTCCGGCTTACGAATGCACCCGGCGCACGCGCTTCTACATGGATCGATAGAAGAAAACACGGACCCACATGTACACGAGGCCGCGTATAATGCAACGTCGCGGAATCATGACGGCGATAACAGGAAGGTCCACGTGCGCCGCGTAAACATGTTCCGGCGGGGACGCGTGGCTGCCATTAAGCGCTTATCAAGCGAGACCGGAAGGCTTCCTGGCAAAGGAGAGCGAAATGGCCGATGGATACATGCGCAAAGCAACACATATAACTTAGTGACGATAGAACGCTTTAGTTTGTCCGCGAACTCCTGGGCCCGGGTAGCCTGGTATTCGGCTGACATTTGCGCATACCGGAAAACATGTATGTATGTATGTATGTATGTATGTATGTATGTATGTATGTATGTATGTATGTATGTATGTATGTATGTATGTATGTATGTATGTATGTATGTATGTATGTATGTATGTATGTATGTATGCATGTATGTATGTGTGTGTGTATGTGTGTATGTATGTATGTATGTATGTATGTATGTATGTATGTATGTATGTATGTATGTATGTATGTGTGTATGTGTGTATGTATGTATGTATGTGTGTGTATGTATGTATGTATGTATGTATGTATGTATGTATGTATGTATGTATGTATGTATGTATGTATGTATGTATGTATGTATGTATGTATGTATAGCGTATCTACCGCTTGGTCGCACTGTAGGCAGATCGACCCAATGTACGTACGCACGCACCTACATACGTACGTACAAACGCTGACAAAATCCGTCGTGAATATAAGCAAAACGTAGCTATTCAACTTTTAGTCAACTCGTCTATAAAAAGTTGCTGACGTTCCACTGTTTTCTGCGTGTCCCCTTTACAAAGGCTACAGATAGAGTCGTGCAGGCTACAGAGAAAAGGCTGAAGCTTGCTCTTCGCGGAAGTTAATGCGCGCGTTTAACACGGTGACGCCAAACCACTTCCCGAAGATCGGCAGCGCATTGGCATCGGATACGGATGTGCCCCAGCCAGCTTCAGGAATAACATAGAGTCTGGGCTGACGTTATTATCGCGTGACCTTTGTGTGCTCAGCTGCTACCTCCTATCCGGTGGTTCGTCGAAGCATACTACAATCGCGTTCGACGAAACAAATATTGTGTAACGTTTATAAATAATTTCGGGATTTCATTCCGTTGTTATACTCGAATACCTCCACAACGAAACCACCGTCATACCGAATAATAGGGAGTTTTCAAATATAGGGCGCCAAACGTTTTGAGGACCCGAAGAAATAGCGCCGAGGCCACTGCGCATGCGCGAGACCCAAACAGCATTTGGGTTTTACGTTAGAGGTGCTCTTTCTCGAACTTAGCGGGAGCCCCAAAGCCGTGTCCCAGAAGCTCTGCGTCAAACAAACATGGCGGCACCCACTGCAGCGACGGCTCTCGGCCAAGACAAAACTGATCTTATTTCTGAGCAATGGATGGCATCAGCAATCGAAAAAATGCTGGCATATGCTATCGATTTCTCATATGACACGCGTACAACGAAGACTTACCGAAATATAGCCCTCGTTTTCAAAATCAGTTGTCGATTTCAGAGCTCGTAAGCTTAACGCAGCCAGGATGGCTAGAGGTTGGATTGTCTTGGCTGATGACGGCAAGAATGTGGACTCACTGAATCGGAGATTACCAGCGAATCTATTACAACTAGACCTTGCAAATAAATGTTTTAATTATTTAATCTTTATATTGGTATTCAACGTAGTTTGCATTTCTAGTCGCCGCGGCGCTGAAAGAGCAAGACTCGGGCACTGCAAACTTAAAACCCCATTCGAAAACCCTTATCTCCAGCTTGACCCAAAGCCAGCACATGCAAATCGCTCCGGGGCACCAAATTTTCGGGGCTCCTATTCGAAAGCTCCCGATTAATTATGAGACACGCCGTGATGGAGTGCTCCAGAAATTTTTACCATCTTGTGTTCTTTAACGTTCACTGACAACGGACTGCACACGGACCTCAAGCATTTCGCCTCCACGGAAATGCGACCGCCGCGGTCGGGATCGAACCCACCGAGGTGCCGAAGGACTTCTTACGATCTTGGCGACACTACGGTGCGCGACACTTACAACGAACTGACTTGTACAACGAAGTAGGTTGAAAGACCCAAGAACGTTGTTTGAATGCAAAGGGAAGACTGATAAAGACGAGTAGGAAAGAAGTGGGTGCATATGTAAACAAAGCCGCTCGCCCACTATACGGAATTTCCACGCAACGCTGCCATTGGCTGCCTCGCAGTTACACTTTTATACCCCCCAATGGCTGAGAACACAACTTCCGCGAGCGCATAGCACGTTAAGATAAACCTTAGGAAGGCGCGAATCTCGCGAGTAACTCATCCCAACTCGCGCTCGATAACATACTACAAATTACCGCACAGTCACTTCGGCGCATTGTTTAAATTAATCTCTGCAAGCTGTTCATCTGTGCATCTGTGTCCTACATGCAAAGCGCCAGAAAACGCGAGGAGTCACGTTAATTAAAGTCCTACCCACACGTACGCGTCATAACGTTTCAGAGCGTGGCGTTTCTCTGGAGGGAGAGGGCGCGCTAGGGAGAGGGCACGCCATGCGTCGACGCGTTGTAACGAGTACGTGTAGTTGGGGCTTAAGGTCACCACGTGGTAATTAGTGTAGGGAAACGCACGCGAAAAGCGCGTGTAGACTCCAGCGCGTTGCACGTTGATTAGTTTGTGATGTCATGACCATTTCCTTTACCTCATTCGTAGTTTTCTAAAGAAACTGCGGCCGCATCGTGGAAAGTCGCAAGTCGCGAGCTGCCCGTCAATTCGAGCGTCGTCGACAGCAGGCGAGAATGCAGCGGCGACGAAGAGGAAATACGACGCGAAAAGAATGGACGACGGAAAAGTACAACGGTAAAAGGAAAAAAAAAGAAAAAAAAAAAACGAAAGGGAATGCGACGAGGAAGCACGGAGAGCCGGAAAACGAATAGGCAAAAAAAAAAAAAGTGCGGCGCAACGACAGGAACAGCTATAGATGCCAAGACCAAGAAGGTTACAGTAAACCGAGAAAAAAAAGACATTATATGAAGGGGAAAAGGGGGAGATAATGACACCAAAATATAAATCTCAATGGAACCCTTTTAGGCTACACTGTAACTGTAGTTACGTACAACGGTACAAACGCACGATTAGCCTGGTGGACAGGACCGGGAAATGAATGAATGAATGAATGAATGAATGAATGAATGAATGAATGAATGAATGAATGAATGAATGAATGTGGGTAGTTAACGACGTTAAACGCTCGATTGCCGGAGCGGCATTTGTTGGAACATCGTTAGAAGTGAAGACCCGCAATGCCATGCAAGACGAAGTCTTGACACGCAACATATGTCTAAGCAATCATTTTCCCACAGTACTGAGAAAAAGTGACGTTAGTTACAACATCTATGCCATATTTATATCATTCTAATGCAGGCTTTTGTTTAAGAAAAAATATCGTAAGAAAGGGACCGCACGTGGTGGATTCGTGTAGGATTCGAGCAAGGGACGTAGGTTCACTAAGTGTACTTAATGTCAGCCCATGAAAAGGACATTACATTTGTCGTGTGACAGGGGTTCGTGCCTCCAAGCAATGTTTATTGGAGCGTTTACCAGACTATTACCAAAGAAGACGTCCTAACTTCACCCGAGGTTTTGGTTTTGCGAGCTGAGTAGTTAAAGTCAGCCGCACGCTATCTGAAATGTCCGCAGCTTTTGTTACTTCAGTGCGATGTGATCAATCCTTGTTCCTTCGACCCGAAAGCTACGAGGCAATACGAAGAAGCGCGTTTGCATCGCCTGGGGCAAGACGTCTCGCGACCGGCCTTGACCGCGACCCCTCAAAACCATCGATCGCTGTGGAGAAGAAAAAAAGTTCTGTACCATTCAGAACGCAAGTGGCTGGCGCAGTCAAGATCCCACAAGATCTGCTTAGTTCTGGGCAGAACCGGCTGGGACATAATTCGGCTTGCGCACGAATTGGACGCTGACTTGTTTGCGTTTCCATGGCCTGAAATTCTCCAATGAAATTGACCCGCGCCCGTGCATCAACTGCCGTGACTCTACGGAGCACTGCTGCCAACGAGCCGCCGTGCTGGCGACGATCACGCTGGTCGCAGATTCATCACGGTTAATTCGAGCCGATGACGCAACAGAAGGCAACGCTTGCGAGTGATGGCGGTTTGGTCCGCAGCCACGCACAGTGCGGCAAGCAAATTTGACGCGCTCCTCCGCGTTCAATTGACAGGCTGCGAGTCAGGTGCGCACAGTAGCAGGCAGGATCCAACCGGATCGGTCAAGTGGTTTTGCAGTTTTCAAAACACTTTACGCAAGTGATGCCGAGTTAAATCTCTATATATTGTCTATGGTGGCAACGCTTTCTTATGCAGCCACCGTGCGGCTCTATTACAGACTGAGCAACATATATGCAATGGCTTAGACACCTATTTCTCCAACCACGGTCTCAAATGAACGATTTACGGCCGCCACTGTCGTCCTTTAGCAATACGTTCACGCGCTCATCACTTGTTCTTTCTTTCCTACCGCCTTTACTTTTTTCTGTTCTCCGATTATTCGTACTCCATTCCAGTGAAGTAGGGTGGCTAA